>CABFOW010004601.1:0-23129 GCA_902141385.1 Timema californicum | reverse complement strand
CTGGTTGTGTGAAAACGGGAAAATCCTTTGTAGAATCCCCGGTTGGCCCCCTTGGGGGGGTCGCCCCCCCCCCCCCTAAATATCTTATCACTCTCCTTCCCCCGCAAATGCGAGTAGATTATCTCTAAAACGCTTCCTCTTTATCCTTACCCCATAAGAGTAATTATCATATATGCGCATAACCTGAACAGGTAGTAAGCCACGGGGATAAAATAAAAAGTGCGATCATGTTAGGCCGTCTCGTTACTCTGGCATTGAGACCGCCTCTTAAGACTATATACCTATTTTGGTAGGAAGAAGAGTAGAAATTCAGTAGCGGATTTAGGTTTGAGGACGCCCTAGGCCCGAGACGATATGGAGCCCTTTTTTTTGTAATAGTATATATATATATATAAACATATATATATATATATACATATATAAACATATATATATATAAACAAATATATATATATATATATATATGTGTGTGTGTATAAAATAATGAAAACAATAATAATAAGAAATCTAATTCAGGTATAAATTAAACATTTATTTTTTTAACATAACAATTAAATATAGAATTAATAATAAATTGCTTGTAATTAAAATATAAATTATTTCAATTAAAAAATTTGGCGCCCCTCAAAATTTGCCGCCCTAAGCCCGGGCCTCACGGGCCTAAGCCTAAATCCACTACTGTAGAAATTAGTTACTAAAATAATTGTAATATATTCATACATCAAGTCATGCTATTTGCAGCTGTACATTTGTATAGATATTATCAATACCTATATAATAACATAAATAATATAGTAAAATGCTATCAATGTTGGCCACATAGAAATATGTTCGAATTTTCTCCACTGTTCTTCCAACCAAAATCAGGGTATACTTGCCCCTAATCAGCTGATGATGTGCCGTTACAAACAGTCAAACGATAGTGTAAGTATTTTGTGTATGGAGAATCGGACAAGGGGAAATATCAGGAATAGGTAAACAAGCAGCATGTCAAGGTAAACTACTAATTGGAGGGTGGCGGTGGTGGGATGGGGTGTGGTTGTTTGAAAGATATACATGTAAAAGCATGTTTTTAGGCAATTCCATTTTGTGACTATAAATAAAAATATAAAAATTAATTTGTTAAATTAAATGCCGAAAAGAAAATTAATCCTATAATGACATCGAATTACAAAGTGATAGTTTTATTTATTATCTTTAACTTCCTAAGCTTCATACTGTTTTGATAAATGATTGTTCAGATTTTTTAACTCAAGGTTCATACATATTTACTTTTAGATTAGATTTGTGTTTATCGAGGAAATAAATACAGCATGGTTTGTATATTAAATTTTAATCTTTTGCATTTCAAAGTTTTGTATTACAAATCATTATTATTCTTTAATTCATTATTAATACCAAACTTACTGGCGGACCACTTGACAGTCCACCGCGGACCACACTTTGAGAAACATTATGGTTCAGTTTACAGCATGCGTCGTAGTATAGCCGGAGTAACATCGGCCCGGTTCGATCAGAGATGCGCCTCGAGTCAAGCAGGGTATCGCCCTAGTTTTTTTTTAAAAGATGGATTGAGCGGTCGACACTCGATATTGCCACATCGTGCACGCACACACGCGGAGAAGAGGGTGCAGGGGGAGGAGGGGTAGCGGAGTCAAGGTTCTCTCGTATTTTCCCACGAAGCTCCAGAAACCAAGGGGGGGGGGGGACCTTTGTCGGCGGGGAGAAAGAAAACCTCATAAGGTTNCGGCGGGGAGAAAGAAAACCTCATAAGGTTAACGGTTTGTTCGATACTGTAAATAATGATTTTACTCAGCGAATATGTGTTCGACTGAATATAGGACCAGTAGTGCGGTGGTTTCTGTGAGAACAGTGCCTAGGTCAGGGTTTTGGGAACCTATGACACGCGTGCCCAAAGTGGCACACAGGATTCAGTGTTTTTCCAAAATTTATTTTCTTAGCTAAATTTTAGGTTGGATTTACTGAGGCTGTTACTTTAAGCAGAGACTTCCTCGTCTTTAAGGCCGTTTGACAACGAACATTTCCAAGATTATTTGAGTCTATAACGTATTGGCAGGGAATGTAACATGTGTGGGGGTTATCTTGTAAGAGATAGCGAGTATGTATAAATGTCTCGGCCCATTCCAGCAACACCTTCAAGGCAAGGAAGCTGGCGTGTGCTTTACCTGAGTGTGTCATTAGTTGGGATTATCTGAACCTCTGCCTTGGTCTGGCATATTATGTTCTGCTAGTCGGGGTTGTCTTTATAATCGGTGCATTCAAAACAAGAACTTTCAAGATATATACATTTAAAAATTTATTTTTGTAATTATCAATTTGAATTCACTAATAAAATGAACGAGTAGATTTAAGTTAAAGAAAATACAAATTAACTCTCAATAATGAGATTGTGTTTTAATGATATTCGTTTGGATTAATCTAATTTATGTAAAAAGTCATGGATGAAGGTAATTTTTCTTTAAAGTAATATAGGTAGAGTATACTTTTAAGATTCATCCATGAAGAAACACGAGCTTCTCAGATATAATGTGAAAAGGATTTCACCACTAAAATATATTTTTTATACCATATTTCCTGTTAAAAGAACAACTCCGCAGTAATTTTTCAAAAGACGCCATTTCTCTATACCAATAAGAAGCTAGCCTTCACAAAGCATGTCGCCAGGACTCTTTCTATTAGTTGGATTTTACACTCTTGAAAAGGGGAGAGAAAGGCAAGGGGTATGTCATATATAAACCATTGTGCGTATGTTGGAGGCATCTCCGGGATCCAAACATCTACACCGAGATCCCGCTCACGCACAAGTCAGTCTAACACAGTATAATATAAATCACATCAATACCACAAGTGTGCAGTGATATAAAACATTTAATTGAGATATGTACAAGTAATTAACAGGTGTAATTTAAATAAACCGTGTGTGAAATTACAGCCATCAACAGTTTTCTTTCTTCAATTTTATTAATATACCGATTTAATTAGTGCTCGGACATGGAGCTATAGACAGCTGATTAAACGGTATCTTTTCCGCACAGTGATGATAAGCGCTCGATCACGGATCTTTAGACAACCTATACATCATCACAGCATTCTTATATCAAGGAATTAATCCGTAGTGTTTCAATCGATGCCCAAAGCGGGGTGATTGATCACAAAGTAGTTACAATTGACGCCCTAAGAGAGGCGCGATTGATATTCATATTATTACAATTGACGCCCAAAGCGAGGCGCATTTATAATCCATATTCTTACAGTGTACTAAAAAACTAAATAAACTCAAATTGTCGGGGTATAAAACAGTATTTGTATATAATTAAAAATGATGGAATTTTACCACTTTAAAATTGCTTATAATATATTAACTTTTTAAAACATATTATACATATTTCACTGTGTACACGTCATATGAATGTCTAGTTATACTAATTTTCAGCCGCATACATTAATTACAAGAACGATATGCAAAAATAATAAAATAGCAAGTTTGACCTCTTAAAACTCGTTAACTGTAATGATGTGAAATCATTGAATCACTATTTATGGCTTATAAATATACACTTGTGGAAACTGGGCAATAAATGTGTATCATCCGATTTGGGGTCCGCATGGTCTAGGGCACAACTCTTGCAATAGACTATAGACTACCACCAAAAACGGGGATATCGGGGTTTGGTCCCGGTCGAGTGTGATAAAAAATTTATTAAATGTATTTCAATTTTCCCCACACGCAAATGTGGATACACTTCCTCTAAATTCAACCTTACTAGTTTCTAACACATTAGTGTAATTAGTACATAAGGGTACAATCCAAATGGGTAGTAAGTAGTAATATGCGGTGCTAAAAAAAATAATAAAAAACTGTTGAATGACCTTAACACTTTAGCGCAACTTAGTAAAACGTTGTGATTAAAAATACAATTTTTTTATAACATTTTTGTTATCTTTTACCAATTACTTCATTTTGATGGATCCCAGATTGCTAATTAGTTTGGTATTCATTATTAAACAAGAACAAGCCATTTACCGCATTTGAAATTTAAGTGCTGATAATCAATTTACAAAACATTCTTAAAGGTTGTGGTGCATTAAGAAAGAAGCTATTAATGTCTCAAGGTAGTGAAAGGCAAGTCTTTCAAGACAATGTAATTTTTTTAAAAAACGTGCATATTTGTTGGCTGTGCTGTTCAAGACAAAAAATCATAGGAATCATCTTTTAGAAAATAATAAAAACATTGACTGTAGAGGAGTGAATATAAAGTAATACCGGCACTAATCGACCTCGTGGTACATTGATCAGAGCCCCTGGATGTTGACATAGAGGTCCCGACTTCGATTCTCGACCAGTACCGGATTTTCTTAAAAATTCTTTAAAGGGAATAATTACCATGGCTACCAGGGTCTAGTTAATCAAGCTTGAGTAGGTTAAGATCTTAATTTGCTCCAGCCCATCATACTCACCATCACCATCATCTCTTCTCATCGGGACATGGAAAGAGCCTCCTTGGAAAGGAAGTACGATTAGTACGTTCGAGCGTCGCCTGGACAACGGTACATTAGTACTGGATAATATTTCCCCCATCTGAATTACGAATGATGTTACCTAGACAATCTATTATTATTATTATTATTATTATTATTATTATTATTATTATTATTATTATTATTAATACTGGAACTAGACTAGAGCAAACCAAATATGATAATAGTATTAATAATAATACTAAACTTTAAGCTCACTCGGTAACGTATCCGACTGCCAAGCTAAGGGTACATAGTTTTGATTTACAGCCTGACCGAAAAATTTATCACTGTTGAAATGTGGGAGTTTCTCCTTTCGCTGTGATAAATTAACGATCGGGGGGAGGGCTGGGGGTTCTTTCTTTTCTAGATTTTGGTTGGTTTATTTATAAGTCGTGTGCTGATATAATCAGTCGGTTCAGAAAATTCATGTTAAATACCTCTAATAAATGGAAAATAAAAATTAAGACTAAATGACGCAGGTTTTTTCCTTGCATAGATCCATAGATAAAGAAGATATAAAATTTCATCTCCTGGAAAACTGGTTGAACACGAGTTTGAGCGCAGGAGCGGGTGGACTGTTAACTAATGAGTCTATAAATATTAGTGCAAGATCATCATCTCAAGTACAGAAATATTTTAGAAAATACAAACATATCTTTAGCGGCAAACATATAAAACATTCTATATTATTCAAGGTACTAGAAAAGCTAATTTTTCCCAAGAGATCTGGTAGAAAATGTTATTTTACCTCTAGCCAATAAAAACTTTCATAGGAATGTATGGACCCCTTAAGTATTATTATTATTATTATTAGCACCGCGTCTTACTACCCGTTCAGGTTATACACACTTACGCTAATGTGTAATGGTAGGGTGATTGTGAGATGAAATGAAGGACCTACAGTTTAACGTGGAATCCGAACCACGGTGGAGGCCTGGCATTCCCCACATTCACAAGATGTCTTGTCAGAGGTGAAGGAAGGGTTTGGTAATCAGATAAATCTGTGCCGGGACCGAGGATTGAACTCCGGCCGCCAGCACAGAAGTCTGACACCTTACCCTTAGACCGGACCCCTTAAGGAGAGTACATCAAATTCTAGGTGGTGTGTGGGAGGGAGGGGTTTGAATTCTGGTCAGGTGTTATTAAGGTTATTCTTGTGGAATTCTGTGCTCCTGCGGATCGTCAAGGCTACGTTGATAGTGATGATGACATTATGTCATTAAAATGCTTGAGCTCCAGCAAAACAGTCCAATGTCGTGCGGCCTCCTTTCTTTTGTTTTTTGTCCCTTGTTGAATCATCGAGAATGCATGCATGCGCATATAAACAACTTACAAACTTAACTTGATTCTAGAAAAACAAACACAACGTCTCTAACCGTCAATTCATCCCAGTGAAAGGGTTAATACTTATTACACTAATTGATGAATTTTCCGGCTGTTCTTGTGCGTATACTCTTTTTTAGCACCACGTCTTACTACCCGTTTGATTTATAGTCGTGTGTAATAGTAAATAGCCCGCCTTGGTGGTGTAATTAGCTAACGCGCTAGTTTCATGTTGAACTAGACTTCTGAGGATGGGGAGATCGAAGTTCTAATCTCGGTTGGATGAACTGGGGGTGGTTTTCCTAAATAGTTTTCCACTCTCCCTCCACGTAAATGCAGGTTGACTTCCTCTAAATTCAACCTTCCCAATTCCTAAGCCCTTAATAGTAATTAGTACTCAAGCGTATAACTCGAACGGGTAGTAAGACGCGGTGCTAAATAAATAAAAAAGTAATTATTAAAGGGCCTGGATTTTAATGACCAATGAGTAAAATATTAACTATATAATTACATAAAATGTTTAGTAAATTACTTTGAATTTTCAAAAAATGACCCAGGAATGTGTATTTTACAACCAGACAAACAGAGATGATACAAAGTTCATTCTGACAACTGTTTGTATTGAATAAAGTTTAAGTATTTATGCATTTATAAGATAGCGATACCATTTTAAAATACACTTATTCAACTTGAATAATTTTAAATGTCTCAAATAATGCCTAAAAATGATCAAAAAACGACGTAAACCAAGAAAATATTACCTTAAGTTCCAAAATGACAACAATTACCTATAAAAGATACATTTCTACACCAACTCGCACTAAGATGTAATGAAGAGAGTCTATGACTTATGTACTGCACGTATTATGAGTACAGTATGTGATGAACAAAATAGAAAGATATATCATCAAAATCCGGGCCTTGATAATTACACTAATCTGTTAAGGAAGAGTAAGGTTGAATTTAAAGGAAATCTACCAGAACTTGCATGGAAGAGAGTGGAAAAACATTTAGGAAAACCACCCAATTGCCAATTGCCGATTTGCATGATCAAGGGAAAATTTACAAGACATATTGCTATTGAAAATGTTAAAAACAAAAGGGGTGTCACAATAAAGTTTACGCTAAAAGAACCGTTTGAAGCCCTAACATTTTTTAATAATTATTGTGTCACAATCATAATACATCTGGTTATGAAAGAATTTATCAAAGCAATTAGCCATAAACTTAGGTTGTATGTTTTCCAACCTGAGAAAGTCCGTTAAGGTAATGGAATTACAAGTAACACTTGCATATTCAAGCTTAGATCTAACCAAGGAATGATACAATGTTAAAATACTATTGACTTTATTAAGCCAGGGGAGGTAATATATTTAATAAGTCCAGAGGCATCAATTTATGTTTTGATTACCTCATGTTCAAACAAATACTCAAGCTTATTTTAAACTGTTGCAATAGTGACGGTGAAGGTCTAAGTTCGAATCTTGGCTAGGTTCACCGCATGGTAGTTTTCTCACATGTTGTCTATCATTGTGTTTTTTTCCATATCATCCTTTCGAAGTTAATGTGGGGACACTGGCTCTATTTTCTACCTTTCTCATCTATACACTAAAGGCGATAAAAGTATGGCGTGATGATTTAAGTGGTGGAGCTCTCTTACTAAGAGAAATTATAGATCAGGATGCAATTTATAACTCTGACTTTAATGTGGTACCCAAAGAATAGAGTGAAGAAAGTGCTGAAGATGTTGAGGATTCTGAGGATGTTTCTGAAGATGCTGAGTACTGTGGTGATGATGAGAAAGATAGTAAAAAAGTGATGATTAGAAAGGCAATGATAATGAAGATATGAATTCATCGAATTTATCTGTTTCTATTCTATTCTTTACAACCCAAAAATAACCTAAGTAGTGTATAAGAAAACAATTAGGACTAATTTTAGACTTTAATTCGAAGGAAACGAGCATGAACAAATTTGTGGATCAAAACCACACGAGTCCATACCGGTCGGATGTGGTCTACCCACTAGTGACCTTAGTACTGAGACTCATCTACGTGTCTTCTTATTTGGGTGGAACTACATCAAATAAAACGCCTCTGTAATCTAATGTAAAACAGCCCGGTGATACATGCCATGCCATGCCCTTGAATAAATGCTATTACTTCAAGTAGATTCATGAACTTATTCTAATTACAGCGATAAATATATAAAAAGAGAGCCATGACGCAAACCCATCCCATCCATTATTTGAATGTTATAACGGACTCTCGTTTGGAATGCCGCGTCCAAGGTCGTCTCAGATGAGTGCAGCAACGAATATACCAGGGGTGGCCAAAACATCCGACCTTTCGGGGGCCACGTACGACAAATGTATCAAAGGAGAGCAGGATAACATAACACATATGTGTATACTATCGTTTAAGGCATTTCCTCCACAAGCCCTAAATTTCATTAACTCCATTCATAAAGTCCACAACCCTCTACTTATATATATATATACAAATATAGGTATGTATATAAGTATATACACAAGTATATAGTCAACGTAGGGGGTCTTGGGATAAAATGCTTGCCTCAGGACCCGATATTCCGTTGGTTCAAGCCTCAGCGGAGTTTTCTTGAGTGGTAAAAATCCGTAGCACAACTTCCTTCGTAGGGGAAGTAAAGCCATCCATTGTGGCATGTAAAATAAACCTGGAGGGTATGTGAACACATCTTTCCGGCAAAAATTGGTAGCCCATTTCGCACTCGCTCAGAGAAACTCAGTGTGGAAGGAAACACCGAACCAACACACTTTATGAACTCCCTTAGTATATGAGATTTAGACCAGATGGTGCAGGCAGCACTAGCCAGCCGAATGGCTGAGTATATTCCCAGCTGTGGACCAACCTTCGGGTTGTTGACTTAAGAAAAAGATATAAGTATATACATATATATTTATTTATACATATACTTATAGGCTTATATACAAGCCTGCAGTCGTCTAGTATGTGAATGCCGCACTCTTTCAAAAATACATTGCATTTCAATGCTCGCATTCAGGCCTAAGTTGGCCACTTTGAGAATTTACTATAGTGTTAAGCAGTTCAGTTTTACTACAGTAGCCCCATGGCTTCTTTGGTGCTGAGTGACAGCTCACAGCTCACAGCTGACAGTCAACATTTAGATATATACCTAAATTTTGACCGTCAGAAGTGAAAGTTGCTAAACACATGTTTTTGCAGATCATTTGGTTCGGCGTAGGGATACATAATATGGTCAGGTAACTTTTCAAAGCCGTCAGTTGCGAGCTGTGAGCTGTCAATCAGCACCAAAGAAGCCATGAGGCTACTGTAGAGTACAAACACTACTATAACTCGGAAATAAGGTCAAATGGGGCATTTTATTATATTGACTTTTTAAACGGTTTGTGTGTTTCCTGTCCAGCGCTGAAGTAGTTCCCACATGTTACGGTAAATCCTGTGTATTAATAACGCTAATGTGATTAGGATTATGAGAGTGTACTTTAGAAGAAGTGTACCAACATGTGTATGTGAAAGGATAGGAAACCATTTAAGAAAATAACACCTGACCGGTTTCCAACTCTAATCCTCGCCCTCCCCCCCTATCAACGGTAAACAAAGCCAAAGTGAGGCTTACACCGATGTCTGTGTGCTCATGGCGGTGTTATTACATACTTAACCCAAGGGGTAGGAATTTGAAGGATAGCTTAGAGAAAATGCACCCAAATAAGCTTGAAGCAAATGGGAAATTCACATTGATAAATCACACATAGGAAAATCATTCTAAGCACCGTCGTTCGATATTTGAACCTTGGCCTCCTACCGCCAGTGTCAGCCCAGTCTATTACAAACCTGATGTCTTAGACTACCTGATCAATGTTTTGTTGGTAGTATAGTTTCTCACACATAAAGTGTACCAACAGTTTTTTTTAGCACCGCATTTTACTACCCTTTCTGATTTTACTCATATGTATTAATTACGTTAATGCGTTAGGTATGAAATAGGTTGAAGTTTGAGGAAGTGTATCAACATTTGAATGGAGGAAGAGAGAGAGAAATTATTTAGGGGAAAAAAACTCCCTCAGTAAACTTGACTGGGATTTGAGCCTTGAAATCCTCGTCATCGGCAGTCAGGTCTATTACGAGAATTATGCCTTAAATAAGTGTTTCTCAAAGTTTGACCCTTTGACCATTGGTGGTCCGTGGTGGCTATCATGACATGAAGTCCGTAGGATCCCAATAAGTTTCGTAACAAAAATGAAATAAAGAATGTATATCACATACAATACGAGTAAAAAAATAATTGAAATAGAAAAGATTACATAATTATGAAATATTCATTCCATATTGTATTAATTTTCTCGCTGGAGAAAAGTCAAATAGAAAACTGACTCTGTACAAACAAATCCAAACAGTTATTTATAAGAAAAATTATGAGGTCTAAAATGTTTAAAAAAATAAGCAAACCATTATTACTTACCAATTAAATGTAATTATATTATTTTTGCAAAATTTATTTCAATTTCTTATCTTTTATTTTAAAGCCACACAATGGAATTGCTTGAAAATAATGTTTATCCTGCATATATTTCAAATACCTCCCCACCCCATTCATCCCAAGTCTACGGTGGTTTCCCACCCAATATGCCTGAGACCATTCGACCCCCGAAGTGAATCAAATCAACAAAAAAAAAGTTTTAGCACCGCTTATTACTACAAGTTCGGTTTATACGGCTTACGTACTAATTACGCCAATGGTTTTAGGGATTAGGAAGATTATATTTATAGGAAGTGTACCCACATTTGAAAGGAGGGAATTTGGAAAATCATTTTTGATAAACCACCCTCAATACACCCTACCGAGATTCGAACCTTGATCTCCCCGTCATAGGCAGTCTAGTCTACTGCGCGAGTAGAATCAATAATTAAAATGTATTATTTTTCAAACCTCGTTCTGAAATATTATAAACGTTACATTCAAGTGGTCACGTGCCGCGTGGGTCCATTGAGCCTGTATACGGACACCCCTTGGAATAGACCGAGGTAAAGTGGCCGTGTCATCCTTGGTAAGGTCGTCTTACAGCCTCCATCTCCGGTCCAGTGATGTCAGGAGACCACACAATTTATTATAGTAACTACTACATAGTATCCTGTCTAATAGCTATTCAAACCATATAATATAAAGAAACAGGAGGAGGGGTAGGGGGGTGAAAACTATTAACAAGGGTGGATCTAAGGATATTTTCAAGGGAGTCATAGTAATACCAAGTAATAATCTAATAATTTTAATGAATAAAGATTTAAATTAAATATAATATTAATAATAATATCGCTAATTTATTTATTAGCTTTTTTTTAGCATCTTGTCTTACCACCTGGTCAGGTTGTACGCTTATGTACTAATTAAGCTAGTGGGTCAGGGATGAGTAGGGTTGAATTTAGAGGAAGTGTACCTTTATTCACGTGGATATAGATTGGGAAACCGTTTAGGAAAAATCATCCTTAGTGCACCTAATCGGAATCTAAAGCCACTATATCTCCGTCATCGGCAGTCTAGTCTATTGAGAGAGTAGTACCTTGAACCATGTGGCCACCGATACTAGCCAACAGTCGAGGCCTCTTAACAGGCAAGCACTGATAGAGAAAGAACAAATGAACATATTGTTTATAAAATAGTAAATACATCATCTTGGCGCATAATATATTACAATGATACAAATTTATTGACTAAAATAATGATAAAGCGGGAAAGACAAGAAGATAAAATTATTCAATAGTAATAATGATTTAGGTGTACAACCTGAACAGGTAGCAAGACGCGGTGATAATAATAAATTAGTGAAGAATTCACAGCAATTTTTTTTAAAAAAGAATCGGAAAATACTTAGTGTTTAGGTGTGTTCCTTAAATAAATCTATAAGTTCGAATTTCCTTTTACGATAAGAGTAATTAATGTTGATGCATTTTATGTTAGATGTCTTACCCACCTGTTAGAATAAATATTTAATTACCCTTGGTGTTTGACATACAGTAAAGATCACTAGTTCCCCGAACATTTTGAGTAACTGCACCGGTAAACGAATAAGTAGGGCGAACATAAAAGAGAGCACCAGTATTCACTTTGAGACTTAAAAAAAAACTATCTCGAAGAAAAACTACCCCAAGAGAAACTGAGCAGTGATAGTATCCGCACCAAGTGTGAGTAAAAGCATTTTAGAACGCACCCATCTCTTCCGGTGGTTATGGATTCTTGTGTGGTCGACTTTAGTTCAGACTATACTCACTGGCGCTGCAGGCGATATTTATGATCCCATCAGAGAGTTAATAAAAAAACCTGCTAAATCTTCTGAGTCACACTTAAAACTGGTTACTGACTCATATACGCCAAAGACAATATTTAAATTAGGATTAAAAACTTATTTTATTTTTTCGTGTCACTTTGCTGACTATTAGTGACTCATACGAACTTATCTTTTGAAAAAAAACCACCCTAAAACTAGACATTATATAATTTTTCTGTTCGTTCAACTTAATTTTTTTTTATCGAAGGTGTAACTCTCGCAATAGACTAGACTACCCAAGACAGTGAGATCGGTGCTCGAATCTTGTTGAGGTGTATTGAGAAGATTTTTTTTTCCTAAATTATTTTCCTCTCTCCTTTCCCAAAAATGCGGGTAAGTTTCCTGTAAAATCAACCCCATTTCATCCCTAATACATTAGCGTAATTATGAAATATACGTATAATCCGGAAGTGTAGGAAGACACTTTAATAAGTTAGGGATAAGAGAGGTTAAATTTAAAGAAAATGTATCCGAACTTTCGTGGATGAAGTGTGGAAAACAATTTGGTAAAAAAACTCAGTATACCCAACCAATATTCTATCCCCAATAAATGAGCTACGCTCAACTAAAGGGCTATTAAAGACTTAAGCCTAGACCAAAATCGATGAGCACGAGGAGATTGGCTTCAGTTTGCTTCGGTCTGGTTTACTTTGGACACGTAGGTCAGGGTTCCAAACCTATATAGGTGTTCTGAGAAGTTTTTCATGAAATTAAAACACCTCAGAACACTGGGCGGGATTTGAACTCTAACCTCCCCGACAGTCACTGGCAAACCAAACAAAACTGACTTGATACCTTTCGTCTGCATACTAAAATTACCCAAAAATATGCACCCTTCTTTTATTATTTTCGAAACAAGGCGTGGAACAATCCAGCACGTAGAGCTTTTCACACAAAGGATATTATTACCATCGAATTACTAAAGTGAACTTTCATTACCCAGTAACAATGGCCCCTCTCTCTAATTTGCTCAAAACTTGGCCATCTTGAAGTTCTTAGCCATTGTCTTCAACAAAACCTTGTTGTTTCAGGACTGCAGGTGGGGAGAGGTTTGGTCCTGTTGGAAAAGGAAATTGGTTCGGACTTCGAAAGTGAAAGGATATTTTTCGTTGCTAACAAATACCTCTCTATTCGCCCACGTAAATACTGCGGGTGAGTTTTGTATTGAACTGGGGATAGATAAGAGAGAGCAACATAGTATGGCGTGACCTGGTGGTATAGGTAAGGTGTCGGGCCTCTGTGCTGGGGGTCCGGGGTTCAATCCTCGGTCCCGGCACAGATTTATCTGATTGCCAAACCCTTCCTTCACCTCTGACAAGACGTGTATTAATCACAACTTGTGAATGTGGGGAATGCCAGGCCTCCACCGTGGTTCGGATTCCACGTTAAACTGTAGGTCCTCCATTTCATCTCACAATCACCCTACCTTTACACATTAGCGTAAGTGCGTATAACCCGAACGGGTAGTAAGACGCGGTGCTAATAGTAATAATAATAATAATAATAATAACATAGTATAGAACTTCACTCAGTATTTTTAAGGTGGTGGGGTGAAGGGAGGGGGGTAATATTGTGGTGGGGGTGGATAGAAGAGAATAGAAGAGTATGAAGCTCTACTGGGAAGAAAGTAGGAGGCGGGGAAGAGGGTTGGGGGTGGAACTTAGTTTTTGGTATATAAAAGGAGAAGAAGAGTATGAAACTTTACTGTGAAAGAAACAAGAGGGAAAAGGGCGCTTTCAGTTATTTGTATTTTATTTGCCCCAAGTCTTATTTTCTCTCTAGCAATGCGTCTTACTATTCGTTTGGGTTATAAGCATATGTATTAATTACGCTAATGTAATAAAGATAAGGAATATTAATTTAGAGGACATACATCCGTATTTGCGTGGAGGGAGAGTGAAATATCTTTCTTTAGTACCGCGGCTCACTAACCTTTAGGTCAATACGTACGCTAAGAGTGAAATACCACTAAGGGAAAAAGATCCTCAGTATTCCCAACCGGGATTCGAACCTCAATCTTCCCGTCATCGACAGTCCAATCTATTACGAGAGTGACGACTAAGACCATTCGACCACCGAATCAGGTCTGACGCGTCCTATCTTCCTGGATATCCGTATATTTACACTAATGTGTGGTGAGGAAAGAAGGATATATGGGGAAGCGGTGATGAACCAACATTTGCGTGAAAGGAGGGTGCGCAAAATTTTCCGTAAAAACTTTTCTTACTACACTCGGCTGGGATTCGAAACCCAACGTCCTCGTCAGTTCAATCCAATGTACGGTGAGAGATACGTCTTAGACCAAGCGTTTCCAAATCAAGTGCTGATATAATGAGTTGGTTTAGAAAGTGCACGTCAAATGCCTCAAATAATATTTGTATTTTAAAAAGAAAAGAATTTGCTGGGTGAGCTGTAGTTTGACCGAGTGGGATGTATAAAATGTAGTCTGAGAAAAGACGCGTCGCTGTTTCTTTAAAGTGTTGCAGAGAATGGGCTCCGAGCTACTTGGATCGACGTCGTTAATGGCTTGGGCAGGGTTCGAGGGGTGTAGCCCGGAATCTTCATTAGCGGATAACAATGGCAAGGAGATCTCTTCTTGGGTGGGGTGCTCCCCCCTCCCCCCCTAACTGCCGCGTGACGGCTCGCAAACGAGCTGACCTGCATACCGGCCAAGGGTGGGCGGGCTGATTAAGACTAACTTGTTTCTGCTTTGTTTCTCTCTCTTTATTTTTTTTTTAAACTGGGACTCCCTAGTAGAGTAGGGTCTTTACAAAAATTTTGCATTCAAGACTCACTTGAATATTTTGTATAGGTGTCAAGGCTTCACTAACATAAATCATTTCAGAAACGCTTTTATAATACCATTATTTAACAATTGGTACTGGTGCATCGCACAGACACTATAGCTGCATACTACGTATAGCTCGTAAGATAATGCGGAACAAAATAATATACATTGTTATAGAAACACAATGGGGAAAAAAAGAACATTGTATTTCACCAAAGAGCGTATATGAAATAATATACACTGTTAATGAAACATATTATTGGTTTCGTTATTTGCATTTTAAGCTTCCCATTTTCCAAAACTCTATCTCAAATATATTTATTTGTTTATAACGTGGAAAGTATTGGTTTTATAAAATATTCTTTCAAATAAAATTTGTTTAATTCTAAGAGTCATACAACTTTTCAATGGTAGGTTATTTTGTATCTCAAATAATTGCGGAGATATAACAAAAATTTGATATTTTCGTTTATGTAAAGTTAAAGTCATTTTTATGAGGAAATGGCAGTCTATTTCTGTAGTTTTAAATTGTATTGATATCATTGCTAAGAAATCACTTTAACACACAAATATAGTTGAAAGCAACACAATCATTCTTATTTATTTGTCAAATAAAACACTCAATTTTTTCCAAGCTGACCAGAACTTCATGATGTCGGAGAAACTGAACAATTTCTTCAAATATATAACCATGCTACGTTTCACCCTCTCTCCCTCTCAGACCTCTATGTATCTTACAGTTTGAGGAATTCTGCTCTAGATTTATTTACACCGGTGATCACAAGCTTTATAGGCGTTAAGCTCGCAATAATTTACTATAGTCATGAGAGCATAGTACATATTCACGTTTGAAGTGCCTGGAACCAAGAATAAGCCCCTATTTATGACCAACCAAACGTAACGTAACGTACGTAACGTAAGACTTATCCTCGTGGATTTTGGGGCGCAGCCACCACGAGGCACTTACATTAAACTTTGGCCTAAATTCCAATTCGTAATAGTTGTCAAAGGGAGATCTGTTACGTTACGCTACGTTACGTTAAGTGTACCACAAGTCAACCATTTATGTTGAAAACGTCAAACGCAGTCGACTTCGGTCTAGGGGTATAGTGCTCGCGCCAGCACCTGATGTTCGAGGGTTCAAACCCAACCGGGGTCGACGGATTTTTCTTGAGCGATTGAAATCCGCAGCACAACTTCCTTTAGATGGAAAGTAAAGCCGTCGGACCCAAGTCGATTGTGGAACGTAAAAGAACCCTTCAAGGTAGGTATATGAAAATACCTTTCCAGGCTAAATTGGTTAGCCCTTTATCTCTCGCTCATAGAAACTCCCCGTGTACTGATTGAATCAGTTGGTTCAGAAAAGTTAAATACCTCAAATAAATACAAATAAACTTTATAAACATCAAAAAATATCTCCTAGCTAAATCTATCTGCAACAAAGTCTTAATCTACTGCTTTACCACACACTCGTTGTGAATCGGCACATTTTTAACGACGTTGCCTACTTGGTGAATTAGATGCTATTTTACGTAGCGGGTTGCATCTTACCTTTATGCACCAAATCAATCTAAGTAATATCACACTTAAACACCAATGTACGAAATAAAAATAACGAGAGCAAAATTATCAGTTCATCCCGCGAGGCCTCTAGTTTACCTGCTGATGGCATACACACTACATTCTACTATTTGCACCTGACATTGACTTACATTTCAAAAAAATACCTTTTACTTGTTTCTTTTTCTAGATAAAGCTATTCTTCCACGGACTTTTTTTTTAATCTACACCCTGGCAGAAAGATTACAAAAGGACCTTTTCGTGAGTAAACTAAATAGCCTGAGTTATATATAATTTAAAAAAATACATCTGTAAAAAAAAACTTCAAGATAATTTTTTTTGTGACAATAGAATTTTTTTATAATTAGTTAATAATTTATGGTTTCGTTTCAATATTGAATATTTAATCCCACCTTAACTTGATGTGAATTCACAGGTAGGTAACCTCGTTAAGTTGGGGATGTTGGTAACGCGATAAACGGTCAGTGTTTTTGTAGTTTTTAAATCAAAATATCCTTTTTTTGGATCAATAAATCAAATATTTCTTCAGTACAAAAAATAAAGTTTAATTTTCTTCACATGGTGACGTTAACATTTCTTGAAAATCTGTCATGAATGTCCTGAAATTTAATGACAATTTGTTTTTCTCTTCATTTTAAAAGTTTCTCATCCAATGCTACTGTTCTTTAGACAGATGTTCAACAATGGTTGATATCAACATGTTAAGAAAATTATACTCTATGTTTCAACTGGAGCAACATTTGATTTATTATGGCAAAAAAAAAGTTTTGCTATTAAAACTACATACCTACCTTAAACGCTCTTCAAAACGCATAAGTTAACTCTAAATTTATATAATTTGAGAGTAAATCCACAGCTTTCTTAACCACGCAAAAACATCAACAAAATGTCCTTTAAAAAAATCCAAACAAGATGTAGTTATTGATGCAATAGTGTTTGTATCCTCGTTAAACCACCAACCAACTCTCACGGGACGGGTAACAGATCGCTACATCAATGTAACTCGTACCGCCCTTTCTTACGTGACCTCCTTTTCCTCTGTTGGCGACCTCCCAAATGTCACGCCTAATGGTCCAGACCCGCGTGTGATATATGACCCTCGCTGTCACCCGTACTGGACTGGTCGCGTCTCGACTCGAACTAAAGGCCATCCACTGAGACAGGAGTGAGTGGGAGACTTCAATGCTAGATTAGGCGAGCAACCCTATCGTGATTTATTTTTAAATATGTATTTTTAAAACCGCGTTACCCACCTCGGTGGCGTAGTTAGCAAATGTACTAGTTTCGTTTTGAGCTAGGCTGCCAAGGACGGGGAGAACGAGGTTTGAATCTCGGTTGGGTGAAGTGTGTTTTTCCTAAATGGTTTAACATTCTTCCTCCACGCAAATGCGGGTTCACTTCGTCTAAATTCAACCTTACCAATTTCTAACCAATTAGTTTAATTAGTACTTAAGCGTATAACACAAACGGGTAGTAAGACGTGATGCTAAATAAATAAATAAAATAAAAAACACGTTTTTCTACCCGTTCTGGTTGTGCGCATTTATTTTTATTAATCTAATGTGCTATAGATGAGTATGGTCAACTTTAGGGAAAGTGTGGCCATATTTGCATAGAGAAAGAATGGAAAATTATTTAAGGTAAGCCACCCTCAACACACCCGGCCGGGATTCGAAACTTGACCTCCCCGTCTTCGGTGGTCAAGTCTATTGCAAGAGTGATGCCTTGGACCGTTAGGCCACCGATGCGGGTCCTATTGTAGTTACACATTTGATTTATTACTAAGCAATTTTAACCCGAATGTCTACTAAAGACTTAATCTAATCGGAAGGGATGAGGAGGCTATAGTTGAGAGGAAACAAACCCGCATTAGCAAGCAGGGAAGATGGGAAAACTATAACTATACATCTCATATGAACGAGACTCAACGTCCCCAACCACCTGTGATTCAGTCTATCTAAGGATGACATCTCAGGCCACGTGACAACCAAATTAATTATTAATTGTATGTACACGGATATTACGTTACAATTATGAGGCATAGATATTTATTTTTAAAAAAAGCCCAGGAGGAAATGATAAGCGTGGTGTAAATATGTAAGGTTATAGGATACAGTTTGTCTCCTTTCAGTTAATATAATCATTCCTACCCACATAGGGGGTCACGCAGTCTAGGAAGTCAATACAACAGTATATATTTGATTGACGGTAAGGGGAAGGGCCTAGTCTCGGCCGGGCGCACTATAGGGGTTGTTTTCCAATCTTACATTCCCTTCCTCTAAAACCACCTCCCTCTTTTTCCCCTATATTAAAAATACTAGTATAAACCCGCTTCGGTGGTTGAATGGTCCAAGGCGTCACTCTCGCGATTGATTGGACCATCAATGACGGAGGTATCATGGTTCAAATCCCAATCGGGTGTACTTAGGGTGTTTTGTTCTCTAAATGGTTTTCCACTCTCCCTCCACGCAAATGTTGGTACATCTACTCTAAACTAAACCTTCCTTCCCTAACTTATTAACGTAATTAGTACGTACGTGTATATCCCTAACGGCTAGTAAGAAACCCTGCTAAAAAAATAAAGTAGAGCTTGAGTTGGGCCTAATCTAGTTCCTCTTGAACTATCGAGACTCTAATATAATTACAAAAATCATTCCATAATCACAAATAGAACCATCAAGAGCCCGTTTCAGCCCCAGATGACACCTCCCTTAGATAACTAATACAGCTCGAACCAGACGACGTATCGTGGTGTGATTTTTCTCTGCACTCTTATTTTAGAAAACAATGGCATCAACTAAACTGTTTTACCTTTTATATTCAAAACAATTCGACTCTATTAAACATCTTTGTTTTAAAATGGAAAATAAATTATAAAATTAATCCCAATTTTATGCTGTCAAGTAAAGAACGCAGAAAACCACACTTGGATATATATTTTCGGGTTCAAACGTGAGCTTGTATTAAATTCTTAATTTAACTGACCGTAAAATGGAGCTCTTAATTTATGTTGTTGAAAGATACTACTAAACAAAATGCTAAAGATCTGTGTGTGTCTGTGTGTGTCTGTCTGTGTATGTGTGTGTGTGCGTGCGTGAGCTCCACGTCTTACAACTCATCCGGAGTATGCTCATTTAAATTAAGAGGATACGTATGAGGAGAGTAAAATCTAAAAGAAACGAACCCGCAATTTCGAGGAGAGATGGTGGTATAATAGTTGGAAATAAATCTCTGTACGGATGGTCACACACAATGAACACCGCCAAACTGAGCGGACCAGGAGTCAATTTGTCCTCCTCTTTCCTCCCTTACTCACTTATTTAATTACTTTATGGCATTAGGGACTCATAAGTTTACTGCCACACTTAAAAAAAGTACGCCAATGATACCTATCTTGATCTAGTTCTATCCAGTCCACCTCATTACACCCTATCTCTTTCAGGTTCATTCAAATGCTATCCTTCAATCTGCGTCTAGGTCTTCCCAATGGTCTCTTCCATTTGGGTTTACCAATCAATACCCTAAACACGGTTCTGAAACCTCCCATTCGTTCTGCATGTCCTGCCCACTGTAATCTACAGGATTTTATCGTCCTAAAAATGTATCTTGATGAACACAGGGTATATAACTCATCATTGTGTATCATACTCTACTCGCCAGTATCTTCATCCCTTACTGGACCAAATGATTTCCTATGCACCTTGTTTTCGAACACTCTAAAGCAACGCGAGTTTAAAGTCTTAGACCACACCAGCACGCGTCTTATAATACGATGTAAACATATTCTGCTACTTTGTTCGTGATGGTCAGTGTTGCAATATGCAGGTGAGGGGGGCGTAGCCTCCATCATTTCCACTCGTGTTAAAAACAACAAAGAACACGCGTTGCGACGTACCAACGGAGAAAAGAATAAATACTTAGCCTTGCATATATATATTAATAAACTATTGTTTAGCCCCGTAGAGAAACGGGGCCACACGAAATTATTAAAACGAACAATTTGAGTATAAATGATTGGGTCCACAAGGCAGCCATTGTAACATTCCATGACTTTTCTTATTCATAGACAGAAGTGTTATTGTTCGTGTGGTAGCCTATTTTGTTTGTTCGATCCGTGATTCGGTTGAATTTGGTAACAGGAGGTCATGATTTGGGTTGTGTAACTTTATCAAAATGATGTCTAAACAGTTTTGTATCCATGTTTTATACTAGCATGGCCTTCTAGATATACGCGCACCTTTCTTCTATCCTGAAAGGCGGCAAGCTTACCTTACGTGGTTACACTGTGATGTAACTTATAAGCTAGGTCCATAGTGTAAACCGTTAAGGAATGACTGGTACACTTTTCAGGGTAGAAGGAGTGTACCGTAGTTTTGTAGGAAAGTACTCATCTGACGCTTAGAAAAGTTACTACACTGAATATCACCTCTGAAAGAACTGCAGGTCTTTTGGAGAAAAGATTTTATCTTCAATTTCCCTCAGTTAACTGTTGCCAAATATCCCTGCTTTCGGTTATGTCGGAAGGTGGAGTGCTGGATTAAAGTAGGAGTGCAAATAACGCGAGTTAAGAGCAGCGTCTTTGCATATTTTGTTGCAAAACTTTTTTCTTGCCAAAATAAATACATTATTGCTCCAGTGGAAACATAAAGCTAATTTTTTTAGTACCGCGTCTTACTACCCATTCTGGTTATACGCTTATGTACTAATTGCGCCAATGGTTTTAGGGATATGGAAGGCTATATTCATAGGAAATGTACCCACATTTGCGTGAAAGGAGAGTGTAAAAGCATGTTGGGGGAAAAAAAATCTTAGTACACCCAACTTAGATTCAAACCTCGATATACCCATCATCAACAGTCTAGTTTAATTTTCTTCGCATGGGGATATCAACAGTTGTTGAATATCTGTCATGAGTATAGTGACGTTAGATGAGAAGCATTTTAAATTAAGAGAAAATGTTGTCATTACATTCCAGGACACTCATGACAGATATTCAACAACTGTTGAATGAATGGGGAAAAAGTTATACTCTATGTTTCACCTCAAGAAGGCAACAAAGAAACAGCTTTGTAACATTTGTCTTATATGTAAGGGAATATCGATAACACAAAAAACAAGATAATGGCAATGCTGTTTCCCAATAAGAGCCATTCATATCTCGAGAAAATAATATTCAGGGTAGATCTACTTTTACTTATTCATCCGTCAGATAAAATGATCTGAACCTGTCACTTTCGATAAATATTATCAATATACCTACCAAAATTATTATTATTATTATTATTATTATTATTATTATTATTATTAGCACCGCGTCTTACTACCCGTTCATGTTATACGCTAATGTGTAATGGTAGGGTGATTGTGATATGAAATGGAGGACCTACAGTTTAACGTGGAATCCGAACCACGGTGGAGGCCTGGAATTCCCCACATTCACAAGATGTCTTGTCAGAGGTGAAGGAAGGGTTTGGTAATCAGATAAATCTGTGCCGGGACCGGATATCAATTCGTGCTGCATAAAAACATGACTGTATTTTACAAAAGTTTATTTATGTGGATATTTGACAATATGTGCTTTTCCTGTTACCCACCCGCACTGGTGGGCGTGTGAGCAAAGGAGTCTCGTTTTGTATGGATTGCTGATGAGGGTGAGATCGATGTTAGAATCTCAGCTGGGTGCGTTGGGGGAGATTTTACCACATTCTCTACACTCGAATGCGGGTGAATTTCATCTTAACTAACAATCCCAAACATGGTTAAGTCGTTGATAATATCTGTGTTGAAAGAATTGATTTAAAAAAATCGTCCTCTTACCTAAATATTCAAGATTTCATTCCTAGGATAGAGGACTTAGTATTCCGTGTGTTGTCCTAGTTTAACTTGGCTTATAACTCTTTTACAGACATAAATTTGAGTTTAGAAAGTACAGATTATATATATATATATATATATATAAATCAAATGAAAATTTAATCCATAATTGGTATGATTTAGACACGTAGGTGGGGTTTCGCCCATGGATCCCCTTTGAAAAGTACTCCTCCTTTAATTTATTTTAGAAATTGTAAGTAACGTTTTCTCATTTGTTTGGGCGTCAATTTTTTTCCCCCTAGTCGTACTCAGGATTAAAATCACCTAAGTCAACTTTGTTATTTGTTCAAATCACAGGGTTTTGTAGTGAAGACCAGTGTCGGTTATGATTTCTGTGCAAATCTACAACTAAAACAACACCTTTTTACTTTCTCTTGAGCCCACAAACGGAGAATGTATTTTGATCGTTAAAAATAATTCAACTCAAGATTTTGATAATTGTTGACGTATAAATATATATATATGAAACACTTTGACATCATGGAATTGACTTATGTTATTTAGTGGACAAAGATGTTCCCCTTTATCAATGTTTTAGTGTTTCCTCAACGATATATATATTATTTTGTTTAACAAATTTTGTAGGTGACCTGGCGGTCTAGGGGTAAGGTGTCAGACTTCTGTGCTGGCGGCCGGGGCTTAATCCTCGGTCCCGGCACAGATTTATCTGATTACCAA
>CABFOW010004600.1:17252-30284 GCA_902141385.1 Timema californicum | reverse complement strand
TATATATATATGTATATATATATAATAGTAAGTCCCACCTCTCTTTCTATGTATTCCTCTCTCTTTTATATATATATATATATATATATATATATATATATATATATATATATATATATATATAAAAATAATAAAAGGATAAATTTACTATGTAACTATGTTGAGCAGTTTAATTCAATTTGAGGCCAACAGTTAATTCTTAAGTTGTTATCAAATAATATTATAGAAAAACAAATGAAAACCTAAGCTACAATAAACAACCAATTGATGAAATGTGTCTAGTGCATTGAGAAGCACACTTACTTGGTTAATAAGCAACTAAAGTAACCAAACATAAATTAATAATATCGCTGAAAATAATAATAAATTTGGAAGTTCAATTAAGGTGTTTATAGTTTCAATGCAAACGTTATTTAATTTTTTGTTGAAATATGTTCCGCTACTGTACATTTAATTAGGAAACACTAACATTTTATTTTCTTAAAATAAAATCTTTGAATTATGAATATTATATTAAACGTCGAGAGTGATATTAAACGTCTCTAATTTTTTTTAGCGATTTCCTTTGAATAAATTAAACGATTTACTTAAACCTAGCTCACGCCGGTATATACGAGCTTTGGAAAAAAAAAATCACAAAAATGTTACAAATGCATCATGCCTGGCTTTTTTTTTTAATATACAAAATAATATAAAATAAATAAATGCGCAGTGAAAGAAGTCATGTTTCTTTATTAATCAAATCAAGGTCGCGGACTAGCCGGCAATCTTGTAGTTCTATATAGTCTGGTTTGCCAGTGACGTAGAGGTCTGGGCTGGAATCCTGGTAGTGAGGGAGATCTTCTCTCTCCACGCAAACGCGGGTACAATTGACTTAAATTCTACCTTCCTCAGCCTCACCATACTGATAAAATCGAATGCGCAAAGTCCGGATGGGTATTAAGACGAACTTGTGTTAAAAGACGCGATGTAAAAAAAGCATATTTTAGAAAATACTGTACAAGTGTATTTTATTTGACAAACTAGCAGAGGCCCGCCCTGCTATGCTTCAAACAGAGGGAGAAAAATATCTTCATTTTATTTCTTCTGAACCAGCTTTAAATTAATTTAAAAAAATCTAATCAAAATTTTAAAATTCCTGCTTCTAAGCGCACATGTTCGTGCACAGAGGATACTAATTTTAAAATGTCATCCCTCTACGTGAGGTAGATATCACGTGATACTTATGACAAACTCTTCATTTGATTACCAACTCATATAATCATTTCAATTCAATTTCATATATTATAGTGCTGGCCAACAGTGGTAAGACCTATAATAGGCCAGCACTGAAAGTACACGAGTACCTTACAAATACATATGTGTATGTATATATATATATATATATATATTTACACGAGAAAATAATATAATCAATACTAGCTAAATAATTTTGTATATTGTTGAATAGTTATGAAAAAAGTAGTAATTAATAATGATAAGAATAAAAATAGCAATAATAACAAACAACTAAAGAGTGATTAAAAACAGTAACAATATGCAAAAAATAAATCAGAATATAGTAAATTTAGATATTATAGGCAGAACCTCTTAGTGATAAATTATTGATAAGGGATTTCATTAAATAACTCTCTGAGTTTAGCTTTTCTTTCATTATAAAAGTCGAATTCGACAAATCTAGAATTGGCGCTATGGATACAACGACCTATAGGGCTAACCTTATAAGAGCTATTGAGGAAAAAAAAAAATTAGGATTACGAGAAGCCCGAGAAGGGATATGAACGCCTACATGATCAAGGGCAAATTTGCAAGAAATTTTGCTATTGCTAATATTAAAAACAAAAAGGGCATCACAATAAAGTCTACGCGAGAAGAGAGTTTGGAGCCCTAAGAGGTTTCGAATTCTGTCATAAGTCATAATAAATCCGGTTACTAAAGTATTTATCATAGCACGCAGCGACAAATTTTCTTTGAACGTTTTCCAATCCAAGAGAGTCAGTTAAGGTAATGGAATTCCAAGCAACAGTAACATATTCTAACTTAGATCTAACCAGGGCGTAGTACAGACATAAAAACAGTCAACTTTCTTAAATGATGGAGTAATAAATTTAATAAGTCCAAGTAATTTTAATGAGTGGGAAATTACATGGTCAACATGATAGTGGAAATAAAGTTTGTTATCTGGAACACCAAGTTTATTATTATTATTATTATTATTATTATTATTATTATTATTATTATTATTATTATTATTAGCACCGCGTCTTACTACCCGTTCGGTTTATACGCACTTACGCTAATGTGTAATGGTAGGGTGATTGTGAGATGAAATGGAGGACCTACAGTTTAACGTGGAATCCGAACCACGGTGGAGGCCTGGCATTCCCCACATTCACAAGATGTCTTGTCAGAGGTGAAGAAAGGGTTTGGTAATCAGTCCCAAGTTAATTAATACAAAGTGTACGAACTATGTTATCATTGCCCAATTTATAAGTAAAAAAGAAAGGATTAGTTTTCCTAGTAAAAGTTATAGATTTGTTCTTAGATTTATTAATAGACATTCCATTTTCAAAAGACCATTGTAGAATACCATTTACATTATTTTGTAGCGCTATACAATCTGCAATAGATTTGATAGTTTTAAATAATTTTACATCATCAGCCAAGAGTAAATAACTAGACGAGTTCAAATAATCACCAAAGTCATCAATAAATACATTAAAGAGAAGAGGACCTGAATTAGAACCCTGAGGTATGCCACAGGGGGCTAAAAATGTATTTGAGGTGTGTGAATCAATTTTAATAGTGAATAATCTTTCATGCAAATAACTGCGGGACCAAAACATATGATTGAGAAAGTCCAAAATTACCAAGCTTAGAGAGAATAATATTATGCTGACATAAGTTCAAATGCCTTACTTTGGTCAAAATAAATAGCACCAACCTGACCTTGGGCAGAGACTTGAGGGGCAACATGCCCAAGAAATTCCACTAAATTATTGACAGTAGATTTATTTTTTATAAAGCCATGTTGATTATCTGAAAATTTATTTTTAAGGTAGTGGAAAGTATGCTTATGTATTATTTTATCAAACACTTTGGAGAAAGTGTTTAAGAGAGAAATTGGTCTATAATCACAAGTATTTGTTTTTGCCCTTTTTTTAAATAAATAAGTATAACAAAAGATTGTTTCCATGTAAGAGGAAAATGTTTCATTTGACAGGCTAATGTTAAAGATATAGGCTAACAAAGGGCTGAAAATGCTGGCACAGCCTTTAACAATAAAACTTGTAATTCCATCTGTCCCGGCACATCTAGAAGAACTCAATTGTTTTATAGCACTAGCAACATCCAAGAGTGTAATGGGGCAAGGATACAAGGGCGCGCTAGTTCCAATAACTGGGCAGGGTAAGACAGGTAAGGTAGAATTATAAACGGAATTAAAGTAGGCCACAAACTCATTAGCAATTAATACAGGAACCGCTATAATCCTGCCATTAATTTCTAGGTTGGATGGGAAAACTTTATTCATACGATTATTTTTAACAAATTTCCAAAATTCCTCGGGTTTGCATTTAATACTATTTTCTATTGAGTTCATCCAATTGGTTCTGTCTATAATCAAAGTACTTTTAACTAATTTACACCCGCCTCGGTGGCGTAGTTGGCTAACGCGCTTGTCGTGTTGAGCTGCTCGACTGCCGAGGACGGGGAGATCGAACTTCGAATCTCGGTCGGGGTGAACTGGGGGTGTTTTTTCCTAAATGTTTTTTCCACTCTCCCTCCACGCAAATGCGGGCTCACTTCCTCTAATTCAACCTTCCCAATTTCTAATCCATTAGAGTAATTAGTACTTAAAGCGTATAATACGAACGGGTAGTAAGACGCGGTGCTAAATAATAATAATAAATATAATAATCATATTAAATTGGTATTATTTTATAGGTATTGATAATATCTATAAAAAGTGAAAGATGTAGATCACATGACTTGAGGTATGAATAGGTGAAAGTAGATCTATTAACTTTTTTTTTTGGCTGTCAGAGATGTCCATTCGCAAGAAAAATGGGGTATAATTTGTGTTCATGGGGCAAATAAATGTGTTTATTTTTTAAGCAGCTCGTCTTAATACCTATTCGGTTATATGCTTATGTACTAATTACGCTAATTTGTAAGGTAGGTTGAATTTAGAGGAGGTTTACCCGCATTTGCGTGGAAATAAGAGTGGGGAAACTATTTTAGAAAAAACCATCCCCAGTACACCTTACCGGAATCGAACCTCTATCTCCCCGTCATCGGCAGTCTAGTCTACTGCGAGAGTAGCGCGTTAGACCACGTGGCTACCGAAGCAGGTTCTTATTTAATTATTACGACACCCGCTCCGGCGGCCGCGTAATCTAACGCGCTACTCTCGCAGTAGACTAGACTGCTGATGATTGGCCGGGAGATTGAAGTTTGGATCTCGGATGGGTTTCCCCACGCAAACGCGAGTGCACTTCCTCTAAATCACCTCCCTCCTTTCTAACACTAGCGTAAGACGCGGTGCTAAAAACGTTACTTAAGTCGAAAAGAAAATGTCGCTGTAGTTGCGATGTTTTTCTTTACCCGATAAACCGAGATAGCTGCATTTATTCGCGCTAGAGGGGTAGGGATGAAGGGGGTGACATTTAGATAAAGTGTACTTGGATTTGAGTGGAGGGAAGAGTGGAAAAAACATTTGATGGTAAACAACTCTCAGTACACCCGGCAGGAATTCGAACTCAAATCCATTGACTAAGATAATATAATAGTCATGGTCATATCTCCCTTTCACTGTCAAACCAGCCTANTTTGCGCCCTGAAACTCTGACTTCTTCTCTACTAGCCTATACTAGGATTATAGTATGAAGAACCTATTAGCGGTCGACATTAATAACATTTTACCATATTATAGATTTTGTCATAACCACCGAGCAAGATTTAAATACTTGTATTGACTTGTGTAAGTTGTAGGGAGCTGTATATACTTACATAACTCGATTGGAAAGTATGTTTTATAATTGTTGGCTTAGCATTTACGAAGTAACGTACTCGAGAGGTTGCAGTATAGCACTGACAATTCATAACAATGTTTAAACTAGTGAGCCCGAAAGGGGTCCATATTGTGGTATAAAATACCCTTTACTTTTCTTCAACAGGAGAGTCACAATTCCATCTTTCTGGCGGCAGGTCACGCTGCCCGACGCCTTATCGATACAGACATGATATTCGGGTCATCGTCAGAGCCCAGGGTCCCGGGATTGAGTCCGGTAGAAGACCTAGTTGTATTATTATTATTATTAGCACCGCGTCTTACTACCCGTTCGGGTTATAAGCACTTACGCTAATGTGTAATGGTAGGGTGATCGTGAGATGAAATGAAGGACCTACAGTTTAACGTGGGATCCTAACCACGGTGGAGGTCTGGCATACCTAGTTGTAACAGTCAACTTTGGACGGTCTAAGTATTAAGTTCTTCCGCGATCACGGGTATCCGTTCTTCTTGCTCTTTATCTTACGACTAACAACAAAATGTTGTATCATCTTTTAGTATCCGCTATCAAACCAAAATTCACAAACCTGCATATTATTTAGAACCCGCACAACTATCTTGCCCGAAATCTCACCCCTACCGCAAGCTATCGTCCAAACAATATTAATTTTAAAGATATTGAGCATGTCTATCAGATCACGTGAATTTTGTAGCTGTTAAATAATGTTCTTTCTACGAGAATCCTACTATATATGAGATGAGACTCACACTTACTTCAAGTGCCCGCCGATGCTAGTGAAACTGAAATAAAAATAATGAGGCTGTAAAATGTATTTAAAAATAAAAAATTAGTCAAAATGTCAAAATATTGTCAGGAAATTCGGTTATTTGGCTCTTAAAAATTCAGATGTCGGTCATATTTCAAGAGTTTGATTAGATTGAATAAAAAACTAAAAAGGAGAAATTTGTTACAGAAATAAAGGGGAAAATGGAAGGATTAGTTTTTTTGAAAAAAAGGAAAGATCATAGAACTATTCAAATAATAATTTAAAAAAATACAAAAAAGAAATGAAATTAATTATAGGCCCGAGAAAATTAGGAATTGTTTTCAAAATGAAATCATCGGAAAAGTAATTGGACTGCTTGTAGTTTGAATTTTTTGTTGTGAAAATTCAGAGAATTTTAGTAATAGTAAAAATTGGAAGAAAATCGAGTGATTTCTTTGAAACGGCATTTCATTAGGCTTAACCGTTCAGGTTATACGCTTTAAGTACTAATTACTCTAATGGATTAGGAATTGGGAAGGTTGAATTAGAGGAAGTGAACTCGCATTTGCGTGGAAAACCATTTAGGAAAAACCACCCTCAGTTCGCCCGACCGAGATTCGAACCTCGATCTCCCCGTCCTCAGCAGTCGGGCTCAACACGACTAGCGCGTTAGCCAACTACGCCACCGAGGCGGGTTTATTATTATTATTATTATTATTATTATTATTATTATTAGCACCGCGTCTTACTACCCGTTCGGGTTATACGCACTTACGTTAATATGTAATGGTAGGGCGATTGTGAGATGAAATGAAGGACCTACAGTTTAACGTGGAATCCGAACCACGGTGGAGGTCTGGTATTCCCCACATTCACAAGATGTCTTGTCAGAGGTGAAGGAAGGGTTTAGTAATCAGATAAATCTGTGCCGGGACTGAGGATTGAACCCCGGACCCCCAGCACAGAGGTCCAACACCTTACCCATAGACCGCCAGGTCACCTAAGTAGAATTTTATTCCACCTCAGGTTGATAAGCAGGGAGTGGATTTTGATGATCAAATGGTCAAATAATTACCAATATAATGGCATTACATATGTTAAATATTCGTAAACATAGATAAAAATTACATAAAAGTGTAAATGAGAACTCGGAAATCATTCCCATGAATATCTAACAATGAGCTAGCATTGTTTGTGACGTACAAGACTAAATGTCAAGGTGCACCATACAAACTGTACCGTTCTTTTGCATACAAATGAAGATAGACTATTCACTAAGAACTCGTAAGATAATCGTATATTAACTGAAATAATATGCACGGTTGCAGAAACACTCAACCAAATAGCGTAAATGAAATAATATATACCGTTACATAAACAAATTGAAGGAAAAAGTTTTTTTTTATACCAAAGAGCATAACAGATTTCCCACACCTCAATTTTAAAATTATATTTGCCAATATCCTAGAAACTGTTAAGTGTTGTAAAAAAATATATTTCAAATAAAAGTGTTTAGTTCTAATAGTCCGCAAACTTTGCTGTGATCAATTATTTCGTGTCTCAAAAAGTTGCAGAGATATCAAAATTGGAAACTTCCGCCTAGGTTTTTAAAGTACCCTCGAAATTATTTTCATAATAAAATGAGAGTTTTCATTTGTTTATAATGTTAAACAGTGCCTGGATACGAAATCTAATCAAAATCACTAAAAATAATTTTGATGAAATCTATTCTATTCTATTCTTTCCGTGCCCTAATTTTATAATTTAAAATAAATAAATCTGATGAACCTTATTAAAACCCTGGATACCAAGTTTTAGGCCGACTGGTAAAATTATTTAGGCTCTGGTGTCAGTAACAGGCACACAGCGTCATCGTAAAAGATAATTTTCTGTCTCAAGGACTCATGAAACGTCGACATCCATCAAAATCTCGAGTTCGATGGGTTTTTTTTTTTTTTTTACGATTACAATACTTACTCTCTCCAAGAGTTTCCGAGAAATGGGCCTTGCTGCCGAGTATTTTATTTCTTTTTTAAAGTTCTATATTTCTATCAGTTTTCATGACACCAGGCTCTGGAATCAATAAATAAAAGTTCCCTTCACTCAAACACGCGAGGGGTAATCAATCACTTTATTGACTATCTCTTGACAATTATTGTATTAAGGTTTATATTAGCACTCTGGAGGGCCACACACTTCCGGCGGACATTGATATCGAAATAAAAGTATCTACAACAGTAGGCATCGTTATCAAAACAATAATAGGAACATTTTATCTGAATTTGTTTATTTTGTGTAATTTTTTTTATGTGCGAAAAATGTTGATGTTTTTTCTCTATATGTTTATAATTTTTAGACTTAACCAATAACCGCCTCGGTGGTCGCATATAGTCTGAGAGTTCGGCCAGACTTGCGAGCGCGTGATCAGCAGATACAGTAGCCCCATGGCTTCTTTGATGCTGATTGACAGCTCACAGCTGACTTCTGACAGTCAACATTTAGGTATATACAGTCGCTCCATGGCTTCTTTGGTGCTGACTGACAGCTCACAGCTGACTTCTGACAGTCAACATTTAGATATATACCTAAATGTAGACTGTCATAAGTGACAGCTACTAAACACATGTTTTTGCAGATCATTTGGTTCAGCGTAGGGATACATAATTTGGTCTGGTTGCTTTTCAAAGCCGTCAGCTGTGAGCTGTGAGCTGTCAGTCAGCACCAAAGAAGCCATGGGGCTACTGTAGCTCTTGATAGTTGTTGACGAGGAAGCAAAGGTTCGAATCTTGATTCAGTGAATTCAGGGTGGTTTGTGACAAGTGATTTATTGTTGTGGTTTTCTCATCCTCTCTCCACGCTAATGGTGATTCTTATTTGTAAAGGCCGACTTTGATTATAATATTGAAGTATTTTAACATAAATATATAGTTTACGAGCTTACCGATTAAATTAGACCGTTAGTAGCAAGTGTGCTAAATCTATCGATAGTAATAAAAATGTCAACATGAGAAGTTTTCCTACCACTCAATGGACCAACATACAATAATATTGCCTAGCGCCTGTAAACTAGACTGTACCGGCTCGAGCGCGCGCTCGCTCCAGTCTGGCCGTACCCTAACGCACTACTCTCACAGTAGACTAGAATGCCGATGACGGGGAGATCGAGGTTCGAATCTTGGTCGGATGTACTGTGTTTTTTTCCTTCTTTCTAAAATGGTTTTCCACTCTACCTCCACGAAAATGCGGGTACACTCCTATATATAACCTTCCTAATACCTAAAACCATTAGCGTAATTAGTACATACGCCTATAACTCGAGCGGGTAGTAGTAGAACGCGGTGCTTGGGGGTTAAAGAGCCACAAACGTGCCAAACAAAAAAATAAATAAGAAAATACCTAGTTTATCTATACTATAGGCATATTTATAGCTTTCAAGGTTATTTAACTGAAGACTTTATTTAAAGTTAATATAATACAAGTAATTAAAGGTAATCCTATTAGTGGTACTAAGGTAATAATGATTTATTTTATTTTATAAGGATTGTTGATAAGTTTCATTTGAATTGAGCTGAGTTAATTAAAAAAAAGCGGAATAACTAATAAGTTTACATATTACTATTATAGTTAATAAAATTCTTTGTTTTTGAGTTATTAAAGATTGGATAACCAATCATTTGGGTAAAAACCCTAAAAATGGCGGTAACCCCACTTCCCCAATGAAAGTAAATTGATAAATAGAATTTCTATACTAAAAGTAATATATATCATAAATAGAACTTTAGCATATAATTTCGGCCCATTTGATATAATTATCATTATTATTAGCAGCGCGTCTTACTACCCGTTCGGGTTATACGCACTTACGCTAATGTGTGATGGTAGGGTGATTGTGAGATGAAATGGAGGACCTACAGTTTAACGTGGGATCCGAACCACGGTGGAGGCCTGGCATTCCCACTATCATATGAGTGGCTAAAAACTATTCTAATGGACCCAGTAAACTCAGGGCCGAGTGAAGAAATTCAGGAACGGAAGACATTTGCAAAATGTGGAGGCTACAAGGCTTTAAAAAAATTTGCAATAAGATACAAAGTAGTTTTTAAAAGTTTTAAACTTTAAGAACCGATAAGAACCTTATTTAGCCTATATATATATATATAATATCGATAGCGAGTTTTTAATATGCTGCTGATGCGGTTGTGGACCCGTGTATGCCTTGGGCGACAGTTTTGTAGTTTCTCGCCAGATTGTACTTGGACCAGCCCATGACTTCAGTCTAGTTTTGGAACAAATACAGTCAACTCTCGATTCTACGACCCCGGGAATAGCGTCCCTCTCAAAGTAACGACCCTTTTTTGGGGAACCGTGAAAAATGTGGGAAAAAAGGTTGAAAAGTTTAAGGAAATCGGCTGTAAAATGTGCTAGTTGCATTTATTTAGGTCGCTGCATTGCAATTATCTCTGTGAATGCTGTATTACTAGTAACTGGGGTGGGCCATGTATAAAAAAAGACACCACCTCATCAATGACAGCCAATATCACTTGAGACTGTCCACCCCCTCCCACAAGCAAGACAATGTTTTCCCGCGCGCGACTGCCGCTACATCACGCGCCAGGCTTGCTTTTGCCATTCTGTGGTCCCATTTCTATAATTTGAAAGACTTTGTCGAGAAAATTGGCTCTAAGAAGAAGCAGGCTCCATAATTGACTTCTTTAAGAAATAGGTAGGTTATATTTTATTTACTTTTTCACGTGTTGTCTAAGAAATGCAATTTTTTTGTATGAAGGTCAGGGGTGGAACAAAATCTGTTAAAATTCCAATAACGACCCTCTCGAAATAACTACCCTTTTCCAGGGAACCGTGAAAGGTCGTAGAATCGAGAGTTGACTGTACCGCATATAGCGTCTATCTATCGTTCGACCATGCTCCCTCTCCAATTGGTGTCCTGCTGAGAAATTGATCGTCCAACTAGAGCCAAAAGTTCACCAAAACTGGAAACACTCATTCTAGAGTAGGGAAAAAACTGATAGGAATTATACTACTATAAAGCAACATGGCTGACTCACTCACTCGCTGACATTAATGTTTACCCACTTCCAGATGAGCTAGAAACTTGAAATTTGGCAAAATTATAGTTTCTAGCCTGTAACCGACGGGAAAATTCCAAAAAGTTAAAAATATTTTTTTTTTTAAATGGCAGAGCAACTTTAAAGTAGGTGCGGACCTTTGGAGGTCTCTTGTGGCTAAACGGTAAGACCTATCGAAAAACGGCTCTGGAATTACATTAGTTTACATCCGCTTGCAAAGAAAACCCACCGGGGGATTGGGGGCTCCGCGAGTAATTACCATAACGCCCAAAACGTCTGTAAAACAAACGTTCCAAGTGAAAGTCTTTCACTGGAAATGGGGTGTACCTAAATTTTACTTTCTCGTCGTTTTCTATTGCAGGCTACAAGATCAAAAAATAGCACCTACTTCTTCTACGTCCGTTATGATAATGGGTGTAATATATAAGTTCATGGAATTGTGTTTTTTCTTGGCAACAAATATGTTCCCTATGAACACACAACAGCAACGACGCGACTGTTTCGTCGTTCATCTGTTGCTTTGCAGTTGCTCGTCAAAAAAGGTAGTGACAAAAAAAGTGTTTAGACAATTTGTTGCCATTGGCCTAGCGGTTGAATAATTATAACGATACCGTTTTATATGATGACCACGCACTTGTTATCACATGGCTATTTGGCTATTACGATCTGATTTTATGTATTTCTTACTGTAAGATTACTTTTTGGTTAATTTACGAGATTAGTAGAGATTTAATTTTGTACACTATTTATTTTTATTAGTTGCACTTTCATTACTATAAAATTGACATTGATACAAGGTTTTTTTTGTTCATTTACGAAGTGACGAGGAGAACCTGATCTAGTGCTGTTACAGACTGAGATTTTCTCTCTGAAATTTATATGTTTCGTGTGATATTACTAATTTTTCTGTGTACTTTTATACGCACAAGCTGCTTATATATGAGCTACCCCTTGCCTCTTGGACCCCTTGTCACCAGTGTTAAAACCAACTAATGGGAGAACTCCTGGCAACCTGATGTTGCGAAGGCTAGCTTCCCATTGGGTAAAGGTATTCAACTCATCCCTCACCTGATTTTCAAATATTAAGGAGTTGTATTTTTTAAAAAAGAAAGAAACTTTTAAAACTTAATATATTGAAATTACTTCTGAAAACGCGTGATTCTCCATGGATGAAATATTAAAAGGAAACTTAACATACAGTTCTTTTAAAGAAAAATACACTTCATACATGACTTTTTGAATATATGAGAGGGGTCCAAAACAGTATCATTGCAATATGCTCCAATTATGGTTCCAGTTCTAATGAATTAATTTTAAGGATCCCTGTAACGGATCTAGTTCCTTAAAAATAACTGTTGGTTCCGGTTCAACTCCCTGCGCGTCAGGCAGCGTTTGCTCTTTGGAATGAAAGGGATAAATATACTATCTCTTTGCTGCACTTATTGAAAAACTATTTTAATAAAACCATAATTTCTAACATTTTAGATAAAATAATAATAATGTGGGTGGTGCCCGGGGCTATGACCCCTGAGGCCCTCCCCTTAAGGTGGGGATGTAGGAGTCACGATAAAAGGTCACTTTTTTTTTGCAGTTTTTATAGAAAATTATTTTTTGGTCAAACTAAATCAAATATTTCTCCAGTAAAAAACACAAAGTTTAGTTTTCTTCACACGGTGATATCAACAGTTGTAAGAGAAAAAGTTGTCATTAAATTCCAGGACACCCTTGATAAATATTCAACAATTGTTGATTTCACCTTGAGAAGAAAATTAAGCTCTTTATGTTTCTACTGGAGAAATATTTGATTTAGTTTGACCAAAAACATGTTTTGCTATAAAAAAAATTACAAAAAACACTGACCATAGCTCGCGTTTTCTACATCCCCATCTTAAATATCTAAAAGGGTGACCTGGCGGTCTAGGGGTAAGGTGTCAGACTTCTATGCTGGTGGCCGGGGTTCAATTCTCGGTCCCGGCACAGTTTTATCTGATTACCAAGCCCTTCCTTCACCTCTGACAAGACATCTTGTGAATATGGGGAATGCCAGGCCTCCACCGTGGTTCGGATCCCACGTTAAACTGTAGGTCCTCCATCTCATCTCACAATCACCCTACCATTACACATTAGCGTAAGTGCGTATAACCCGAACGGGTAGTAAGACGCGGTG
>CABFOW010004600.1:0-11898 GCA_902141385.1 Timema californicum | reverse complement strand
ACACTGATAACATTGTTGGTGGTCCCTGGTTGAGGAGGTCGACACTGATAACATTGTTGGTGGTCCCTGGTTGAGGAGGTCGACAATGATAACATTGTTAGTGGTCCCTGGTTGAGAAGGTCGACACTGATAACATTGTTGATGGTCCCTGGTTGAGAAGGTCGACACTGATAACATTGTTGATGGTCCCTGGTTGAGAAGGTCGACACTGATAACATTGTTGGTGGTCCCTGGTTGAGAAGGTCGACACTGATAACATTGTTGGTGGTCCCTGGTTGAGAAGGTCGACACTGATAACATTGTTGATGGTCCCTGGTTGAGGAGGTCGACACTGATAACATTGTTGGTGGTCCCTGGTTGAGGAGGTCGACACTGATAACATTTTACTTTATTGTGTGTGTTATTTTATAGCTATTTATAATATTTATCCAAAGTGACAGCTGGGAGTAGCTTTTCTAGCAGTCAGATAAGTCAGGCTCTTCTTTTGAAAACTAGAATGTATCCTCCTTGGTTTTATTAGGAGAGGTCTTACAGTTATCAAGGCCATTCAACCTTCCCTATACTCGGTACAGTCAAAACAAGAACTTGCACAATATAGACCTAATTTGCAATGATACATTACTCGCCTCTTATATATAAATAAAATTACGTCACAAAAGCACAAACATTTTTCTAATAGTAAGCATGGAACAAAATTTACAAAAACAGATGTTTTGGTAAAATACCTTTATGCGAATGATTACCCACAAAACAAGTGTAAAGTGTTATTTGGGAAGTCAAACACACCCTGAATATCAATTTTTTAACATTATTATTATTAGCACCGCGTCTTACTACCCGTTCGGGTTATACGCACTTACGCTAATGTGTAATGGTAGGGTGATTGTGAGATGAAATGGAGGACCTACAGTTTAACGTGGGATCCGAACCACGGTGGAGGCCTGGCATTCATTCCCCACATTCACAAGATGTCTTGTCAGAGGTGAAGGAAAGGTTTGGTAATCAAATAAATCTTTGCCTGGACCGAGGATTGAACCCCGGACCTCTCAGCACAGAAGTCTGACACCTTACCCCAAGACCACCGGGTCACCGACCTCATGAACATTAATTTGAAAGTACGTTACATGGGAGGAAATTTCCCAATTTTGATAATATCTCTGCAACTCTTTGAGATACGAAATAACCTATCGTTGTAAAGATGTACATATATAGCACTTTTATCTGAAATAGTATCATATAAAACCAGTATCTTTTAGAGATATGAACAGATACAATTGTTTAAATAGAGGTTTGAGAAATGGGAAGTTGAAAATACTCGTACAACAACTAAATGTTTCGCCAACTAGGTGTATATGTCACCGGCAATGTGTGTAATCCAGGCATTCTATAAAACGACAGAGTGGTTTTGGCGAAGTATGAAATAAACTAGTTTTGATGTTGTATTTCATCCTTTCTTTCAAGTCCTTTGTCTTTTTGAAGTCCCGGAATATGTTATCAATTTTTTAAATCTAGTTCTATGTAAGTCTTGCGCCGTTTTCTTGCAGGTTCACCTAATTCCTAGGATTTAAGTTGGTCATGTTAGGTTAGGTTAGGTTAGCTCTTGTTCTTGATAATATATGATGACTGGTAATTCTATAAATTACCTACGAAAAGTATGAAATACAACATCAAAACTAATTTATTTCTTACTTGGCCAAAACTGGTCTGGCTATTTGATTCGTTAATATGCGATCCCGTACAATTATAATAATTGTGCAAGTGGCAGAAATAATCCAACTACCGAGTCGAGGGTGGCTGAGTTATCTTAATAAATCACACATTTGTAACCGACGATTTCCGCACGTCCATCATAGACTCTGCCTTAAAATATGAGTGAAGAATGACCCTGGGCACAGGACTATACCTGGATAGCTCAGTGGTTAGAACATTGGCGTACTAAGCCAAAGGTCCCGGGTTCGATTCCTATGTCCAGGTGTCATTTCTCAATTTTAAGAAAATTATATAGAATGCCTGGATTACACACTGTAATGATACTGTTTTGGACCCATCTCATATATTCAAAAAGTCATGGATGAAGTGTATTTTTCTTTAAAGAACTGTTTGTACAGTTTCCTTTTAATATTTCATCCATGGAGAATTACGCGTTTTCAGAAGTAATTTCAATATATTAAGTCTTAAAAGTGTCTTTCTTTAAAAGACCAACTCTGTTGTATTTGAAAATCAGATGATATGCTGGCTGCCTTTACCCAATAGGAAGTTAGCCATCACAACATCAGGTTGCCAGGAGTTCTCCCATTGGTTGGTTTTAACGCTGGTGACAAGGGGTCCAAGAAGCAAGGAGTAGCTCATATATAAGCAGCTTGTGTGTATACAGCCACAGAGTAGACAGAAACACAATAGATATAAACCTGATATCATCACACAGAAAACATAATTTTGAAGAGCACTAATTGTGACTCTCCGCGTCAGTTCGGAAATGAACAAAAACTGTATCACTTTAATATCAAATCTACAGTAGCGAAAGTGTAATCATCTAAATAAATCGTGTGAAACATTAAAAGTTTTACTCATTTCATGAGAATCATAATTACTTATAATCAAATCGTCATAACCGTGTGATAAGTGCGTAGTAAGGCATGCACGGGTCCAGATTATTACGTCTGCATCATCATGATCAGTGTAAAATACGGTATCACTATAATTGGTGCCCAATCGCGGGCCAGACATAATTATAACACATAGCTGTTAACTTATGTATTATTTCGTTTCACATATCTCACGAGTTATAAATATAATTTAAATATAAAGAAGATAGAAATTTTGTGCGATAGACTGAAATTTTAAAAACAATCATTTTAACGGTTAAATTTCTATTTTAATTAAAAATGTTCTAGAGTAATTGCCACTTTCAAACGAAAGTTATAACTTCAACAGGCGACCCTTCCCGCTGGGTTGAAAACCACCGGGCTAGGGTCAAAATATATTTTTTTTTAATCCCAAGTTATAGCCATACAACATCTAAATAACAAGTTTGAATAAAATCCATCAAACCGTTTCATATCTGTGGTCAGGGACGAGCAGACAGAATTGTAAAAAACCACCATTAAAAAAAAAACCTCGGAAACACATAAAACAAAAGATTCATCATAATCTTATAAGGTAAAAACTTTTCACGATTACAATAGATTCGTCTTTAGATGATAAATCAAAACATGACTAGAAAATGAAAAATTGATTTGATTCAATTTAGATGAAAAATTTAAACTATTCAGATATAAAAATAGAGGTCCCTGTAAATTATGTATCTGGATTATTATTATTATTATTAGCACCACGTATTACTACCCGTTCGGGTTATACGCACTTACACTAATGTGTAATGGTAGGGTGATTGTGAGATGAAATGGAAGACCAGCAGTTTAACGTGGAATCCGAACCACGGTGGAGTCCTGGCATTCCCCACATTCACAAGATGTCTTGTCAGAAGTGAAGGAAGGGTTTGGTAATCAGATAAATCTGTGCCGGGACCGAGGATTGAACCCCGGCCGCCAGCATAGAAGTCTGACACCTTACCCTTAGACCGCCAGGTCACCAGGATCATTATTGAACTGATTATAAATTACTAGTTTATCTTTCACATATCATAATTATTTAATTGTGTACATCTCAATTACAAGTCATCAGGCTTTGACGATTTATATTATATATTCATTGCTTTCCCCCAACGGCCAATAAAAAAAGTAAACAAACAATTTCCACCTCTTTTAATTCGGTAATGGTAGAGAGTTTAAATCAATAAATAATCAATTACTGCTTATTTGATAAGTTCATTTCCGGTAGTTGAAATTAAGAGAAAACTGCTGAACATATTTTGACATAGGAATACTCATTTTAAAAGTTAAGGGTCCAGGATGATGAAAAAGATATTTGCTTTAAATAAAAAAATCGATTTTTCAAACGGATTTCCAGCTTTTCCGCTATGTGCGCATGTGTACAGTAATTCTTTGTTTACATCAAGGGCGGATCCAGGGCTTATTGTAGCGGGGTGAGGGGGAGAGGGGGAGAAAGAATTGGATTTCATAAGGCTCCTTCAAGTATAAATTTAATGATTTTAATTAAATCAAAATATTTATTTTTAATGATTTTGATAGTAATAAAAAGGTAATTTATAATAAAAAAACACAAGATTGATTAAATGGTTTGTAATTTTAATACAAAAAACCTTAAAACAAAAAGTAACTTTCACAATAGAAGAAATAAATATGAACCAGTGCATGGGCCTAAAACGTTTGAGTAAGTATTAACAAAATATATATATATATATATAGGTGTTAGGTCATGTAGGTGATAGGAAGGTGTTAGGTCATGTAGGAGATAGGGAGGTGTTAGGTCATGTAGGAGGTAGGGAGGTGTTAGGTCATGTAGGAGATAGGAAGGTGTTAGGTCATGTAGGAGATAAGAAGGTGTTAGGTCATGTAGGAGATAGGAAGGTGTTAGGTCATGTAGGAGGTAGGGAGGTGTTAGGTCATGTAGGAGATAGGTCGAGGGAGGTGTTAGGTCATGTAGGAGATAGGGAGGTGTTAGGTCATGTAGGAGATAGGAAGGTGTTAGGTCATGTAGGAGATAAGAAGGTGTTAGGTCATGTAGGTGATAGGGAGGTGTTAGGTCATGTAGGTGATAGGGAGGTGTTAGGTCATGTAGGAGATAGGGAGGTGTTAGGTCATGTAGGAGATAGGGAGGTGTTAGGTCATGTAGGAGGTAGGTCGAGGGAGGTGTTAATCATTCTCTACAACATTACGGCATTGCTTTCATTATTTTTGATTATGTTATATGCAGAGGGGGGAAGAGAGATCACCCCGAAACTCCCCACCCCAGCCACCACCGGCTTATATCACCATGGAAAGCCTAATTAATGAATGATTATATGTTGGTAGGTAAAAATAGTTCTCTTTGATTAAAAATAATAATAGCTCACTTCTTACTTAAGTGGTGCAACAAATAGGAGAAAGCTGGGTGGTTTTTAAGTTCTCATAATGGTGTGGAGGGAAAAATAAACGTTTTGCTTACAACCAAACAACAAAAGCTCAAAATGTATGTAAAGTTGCTAACCTTTGACTAGAAACTCGAGCGGGAACTCGTCAATCGCTGCGACGATCCACTGCAGGTCTGATGGAAATAAATTACAACCAGGGCTTGGTCAAACTCCCGTCTTATGTGCCTTATTCCTATTGGAGCTTCTCTTTGATACGTGTTTTGATAAGTGTAGTTTAATGTAGTGTAAGGCTTTGAGCACCAACCATGATGAATGGGCATTTTACAAAAACTTAGAGAGATCTCCGAAACAGGTAGACCCTACTATAGGCCTACGGAAGAAACAATCTGCACGATACTATCCTAAAAGGCGTGTGCGTACCAAGTTTGGTATCTTGGTATATATTAGTTTGGTATCTTGGAATATATTAGTTTGGTATCTCGATAGATATAGATTGAATGCTAAGTGTCAAATGCTACATGTTGAATGATAAGTATTGAATGCTAAGTGTTGAATGCTACGTAATGAATGCTACGTGTTGAATGCTAAGTAATGAATGCTAAGTATTGAATGCTAAGTAATGAATGCTGAGTGTTGAATGCTAAGTAATGAATGCTGAGTGTTGAATGCTGAGTAATGAATGCTGAGTAATGAATGCTGAGTGTTGAATGCTGAGTGTTGAATGCTGAGTATTGAATGCTGAGTAATGAATGCTGAGTGTTGAATGCTAAGTAATGAATGCTGAGTGTTGAATGCTGAGTGTTGAATGCTAAGTATTGAATGCTAAGTAATGAATGCTAAGTGTTGAATGCTGAGTAATGAATGCTGAGTGTTGAATGCTAAGTAATGAATGCTGAGTGTTGAATGCTGAGTGTTGAATGCTAAGTAATGAATGCTGAGTATTGAATGTTAAGTATTGAATGCTAAGTATTGAATGCTAAGTAATGAATGCTAAGTATTGAATGCTAAGTGTTGAATGCTGAGTGTTTAATGATAAGTATTGAATGCTAAGTGTTGAATGCTAAGTATTGAATGCTAAGTAATGAATGCTAAGTAATGAATGCTGAGTGTTGAATGCTAGGTAATGAATGCTAAGTAATGAATGCTAAATGTTGAATGTTAAGTATTGAATGCTAAGTAATGAATGCTAAGTGTTGAATGTTGAGTATTGTATGCTAAGTGTTGAATGCTAAATGTTGAATGCTAAGTATTGAATGCTAAGTAATGAATGCTGAGTGTTGAATGCTAAGTAATGAATGCTGAGTGGTGAATGCTGAGTGGTGAATGCTAAGTAATGAATGCTGAGTGTTGAATGCTAAGTAATGAATGCTGAGTATTGAATGCTAAGTATTGAATGCTAAGTAATGAATGATGAGTGTTGAATGCTAAGTAATGAATGCTAAGTATTGAATGCTAAGTATTGAATGCTAAGTAATGAATGCTGAGTGTTGAATGCTAAGTAATGAATGCTAAATGTTGAATGCTAAGTATTGAATGCTAAGTAATGAATGCTGAGTGTTGAATGCCAATTATTGAATGCTAAGTGTTGAATGCTGAGTGTTGAATGCTAAGTAATGAATGCTAAGTATTGAATGCTAAGTGTTGAATGCTAAATGTTGAATGTTAAGTATTGAATGCTAAGTAATGAATGCTAAGTGTTGAATGTTGAGTATTGAATGCTGAGTGTTGAATGCTAAGTAATGAATGCTGAGTGTTGAATGCTAAGTGTTGAATGCTAAGTAATGAATGCTAAATGTTGAATGTTAAGTATTGAATGCTAAGTAATAAATGCTAAATGTTGAATGTTAAGTATTGAATGCTAAGTAATAAATGCTAAATGTTGAATGTTAAGTATTGAATGCTAAGTGTTGAATGCAGAGTGGTGAATGCTAAGTAATGAATGCTGAGTGGTGAATGCTAAGTAATGAATGCTAAGTAATGAATGCTGAGTGTTGAATGCTAAGTAATGAATGCTGAGTGGTGAATGCTAAGTGTTGAATGCTAAGTAATGAATGCTGAGTGTTGAATGCTAAGTAATGAATGCTGAGTATTGAATGCTAAGTAATGAATGCTGAGTGGTTGAATGCTAAGTATTGAATGCTAAGTAATGAATGCTGAGTGTTGAATGCTAAGTAATGAATGCTGAGTGGTGAATGCTAAGTATTGAATGCTAAGTAATGAATGCTGAGTGTTGTTGTCTTAATTTTTTTGTTTGTTTAGGATCGTGTCTTACTACTCATTCTGGCTACACGCTAATGTGTTAAGGATTAGTAAGGTTGAATTAATGGGACGTGTACCAGCATTTGCGCAGAGATAGAGGCCCGACCACGATTCGAGACCTGATCTCCCCGTTATTGGAAGTTCAGTCTATTGCGAGAGTGATGCCTTAGACCATGCGTCCAGCGAAGCGGGTTCTGTCCTTGTTGGTGTATTTAGTTTGTATGGGCCAGTTTCACAGTCAGACTTAGCACGACTCAAGTGCGAGTCGATACTAAATACAGGAAGACACCTACCTTGACCAAAATGGAATGGGCCAGTTTCGCATATGAAACTGGCCCATTCCATTCAAGTTAAGGTAGGTGACGTCTTGTATTTAGTATCGACTCGCACTTGAGGCGTACTAAATCTGTCTATGAAACTGGCCCTAAGTCTATATTCTTTTAAATGTGTTGGTCTTGTTACCCAGATATCAGCATTCCTGGTGCCAGTGTTGAGTATTTAGTGTAAAATGTTGCCGTTTTAGCTTAAGGGGCCCGCCTCGGTAAGAGAGAAATTACCGCTCAGACGTTCAGCTCTTACGCGATATTTAATTCTACGTTGCGTTATTTCAAAACTTGGCTCACGCCAAAATAAAGTCGAAAGATTCAAACAGGGCTCTTTTCCCCTAACAACCTTATAGTTCAGTTTTATTATTATTATTATTATTGCGTCTTACTACCCGTTCGGGTTATACGCACTTACGCTAATGTGTAATAGTAGGGTGATTGTGAGATGAAATGGAGGACCTACAGTTTAACGTGGAATCCGAACCACGGTGGAGGCCTGGCATTCCTCACATTCACAATATGTCTTGTCAGAGGTGAAGGAAGGGTTTGGTAATCAGATAAATCTGTGCCGGGACCGAGGATTTAACCCCGGACTCCCAGCACGGAAGTCTGACACCTTACCTCTAGACCGCCAGGTCACCGACCTTTCTCTAACAAATACAATAATTGTTAAGATATTTGAAAACTAGCAGCGAGCTTTCCTCTTTACCTTGAGATTAGAAGTTTCGTAATTTTCTTTCCTCTCTTTCTTAATATAATTAAAAAGGGTGGTTGTATGTGAAGAATTAAAGGGAGTATAAGCTTAAATAGAATAGAGAAGTAGTTCCAGAAAATGACACAAACTATTGTATTTTAAGCCGCGTGGCCTGACAGCGGTATATACTTTATCGTAGACCGAGGCAACCGCCTTAACTCTTAAGCTAGTTTGTAAGTCGTGTGTTAAAAAATAGTTCGGATAGCGCTCGTTACCCGTACTGGAGAGCACGTCTAGTCGGCCGGTGGGTGACAAGGTAGCTCTGTTGAGTGTATATATACATTCAACGGTAGCTCTGAGTTGGCATCTTTGTTGGGTCAACTGAAGGTGTCTTTCCTCTATAGTTTCCAACGATCCTTTCACGCAAATGCGGATACATTATATATTAATCCCATCTTCCTGGTCCTCACTTCATTAGTGTAATAAATGCATGTTGTCCGAGTAACATCTGGGTCCGGAAGCTCGATGGGAGACTTGACGGAAGATGTCGCCTCAGTCGCGGTCAAACGTCTCCGGACCCGCCCGCCACAAAATATAAATTATAACTACATTTGGTTCCGTGTCTCAGATAATTAATTATGTTTTATTAGTAATTTATTATTAATATGACACCTTAGATCAGTTGGTAGCGTGTCTGTCTACCGATCTAAAGGTCCTGGGTTCGAGTCCCGGAATGGCCGAAAATGTATCAACGATGAAAAATACAATGATAAATTAACGGCCGGGGACTGGATGCTGTGCATGTCCTAATCTTAAGTTAGATTATAAATCATATGAATCTACGACAGGCCTAACCAGCCGCTAGTGATAAATACATGGCTTTCATTTTTAAAAAACTGACCTAGGCCACAAGCTGGAAACAGTAAAGCACTTAATCTCTAATACCCGCCTCGGTGGCGTAGTTGGCTAACGCGCTATCCGTGTTGAGCCAGACTGCTGAGGACGGGCAGATCGAGGTTCGAATCTCGGTCGGGTGAACTGTTTTTTTTTCCCTTCCTAAATGGTTTTCCACTCTCCCTCCACGCAAATGCGGGTTCACTTCCTTTAATTCAACCTTCCATATTCCTAATCCATTAGCGTAATTAGTACTTAAGCATATAACGCGAACGGGTAGTAAGACGCGGTGCTAAATAATAATAATAATAATAAAATATATATTATTTAATAAAGGTGACTAAATCTATGAAGTTTGAATTGGGATTCATAATTAAATATTAATAACGATATTTATACGTCTAGATATTGTTTTGTGTAGGCCTAACAGTTGTTGATGACGTGGATGTGCTCTGGAGCAGGAGTTTTTTTTTTAGTTCGCCTAATAACTACACACCCATCCTTTTGACATATTTCGTTAATTATGATCAATACAAGAGTTATTAAAACGGCTTATTCGGGGTGATACGGACGAGGTAAAGAGTTTAGAAGAGGTGTGCCCACATTAGCGTGGAGTGGATATGGAAAAACGTTGGTTATAAATCATCATCAACAAGAACTGTTTCCAGCCGTTGGCCGGGTCAGTTTGGTAAAATGCCTCCATCTTCCTCTTTACTTCTGTCATTCTTCTCTTCTCACTTGTAACATGTTCTGTTATCTGTTCCTCCTCTTGGCCTTCCTTGCGGTCTTCATCTCCGCCATTCTTCTCTTCTCACTTGTAACATGTTCTGTTATCTGTTCCTCCTCTTAGCCTTCCTTGCGGTCTTTTCGCGTTCTTCATCCCCGCCATTCTTCTCTTCTCCCTTGTACATGTTCTGTTCCTCCTCTTGGCCTTCCTTGTGATCTTTTCGCGTTCCTCATCCCCGCCATTCTCGAACCCCGAGGAGAATGCGTGCAAACCCCCCCTCCGCCCCCAAGTGCGCCCGACTGTTTACGTAACGTAACGCAGTAACGTAACGTAAAGGTGCTCAAATGCAAGCCATCACGATGCACTTGACTGTGAACTTATTAAGTGTTACCCGCTTCGGTGGCCGCATGGTTTAAGGCGCTACTCTCACAATAGACTATATCCTTCACCTCTGACAAGACATCTTGTGAATGTGAGGAATGCCAGGCCTCCACCGTGGTTCGGATCCCACGTTAAACTGTATCCTCCATTTCATCTCACAATCACCCTACCATTACACATTAGCGTAAGTGCGTATAACCCGAACGGGTAGTAAGACGCGGTACCAGAAGAAAAAAGAAGCTTTAAGTGAGATGTACCACGTGTTCTAGCTGGCCAATCAACGTCAACAAGACTATTTAGTACTTCATTTGTTGGTTTTACTGTGCGGACGCCATATTGGCGTCTCGCGAACTCTTACAAGAACGTGTAACCTAATCAGATCAAAATGATTTGGTTTCATTTTGTGTTGGTTTTTTCTTCTTCGGGTTGAGCTGTTACGTCACGTGAATCCTGATCACACAATAGTTTATTTACGTTACGTGAACGTTAAGTTGATCGTGATCCCATAATAAACGACTAATAAATAGCACGAGAGATAAAAGAAAAAAACTTTTGTTGGTCGTTTGCGTAAGCAACGCTAACTGTAAGTTATATTCCAACAATTAGATTTTTTTATCACTTTTGAATAAACCAAAATTAGAGAAGTTATTTTGGAAAAACACACTTTTCAACTTTCTGTTTGTTCTTGGTGATTCGTTATTACAATACTATTGAATCGGATTATATTTTCTTGTTTTTCCTCTTTATTATTATTATTATTTAACTATTGTTTGTTTTATTGTAATCTCTTGTACACAAAGATAATGTAATTCTTTATTTGCAGGCCTTGTGTTGTTCTGATGAAATATAATAATAATAATAAATATTACTACTAGGGCTATTATTATTATCATTATTACCACCCAGTTCGGTGGCCGTATGGTCTAAGTCACCCTCTCACAATATACTGGACTGCTGATGACGGGGTATATAGGAGTTCGAATCCCTGTCGGGTGTACTGAGGGTGGGTTTTCCACTCCACCTCCACACCAATACTGGTGCACTATGCGTGTCGACCACACGAATAGTGAGATGCAGTGTTTAAATTTATTATTATTATTATTATTATTATTTAGCATCGCGTCTTACTACCCGTTCGGGTTATACGCTTTAAGTACTAATTACACTAAAGGATTAGGAATGGGGAAGGTTGAATTTAGAGGAAGTGAACCCGCATTTGCATGGAGAGAGAGAGAGAGTGGAAAACCATTTAGGAAATTACCCCCCCCCAGTTCACCCTACCGAGATTCGAACCTTGTTCTCCCCGTCCTCAGCAGTCTAGCTCAACACGACTAGCGCGTTAGCCAACTACGCCGCCGAGGCGGGTCAGTGTCTAAAAAAAGTATTATTATTATTAGTACTATTATTGAATACAAAATATTTTCAAATGATCAAACATCGAATTTCCTTCAGGACTCAAAAGATTTTCACAGGGCCCATCTTTGCAGAGCGGTCTCCCTAGCCACTGAGCTACGATGGGAGGACACCCAGCCAGTTACGTCACTGCACTGTCTCCCACGTCTACAAACGTTGCAGCGAATTTTCGTCCCAACTTTAATTTCACAAATATATATATATATATTCA
>CABFOW010004599.1:0-53792 GCA_902141385.1 Timema californicum | reverse complement strand
CTACATTAGGATGTTTATATGCATACGAGCCAATCTTGGCTCTTTTTGTAAACAACTTCTGAATAAATAATAATAATAATAATAATAATTAATAATAATAATAAAATGACATATAAAATAATATTAGGCCTACAATTGTATTTATATACCCACTTATTATGTTTAGTTAATAAGGTAAAAAAGAAATTATAAAGGAATCTATAAGGAAGTATTATTGGAAGCATTTTGATGACTTTATAGACTATATAATTAATAAATAAAATAAAACATTTATAAAAGGCCAACTTTTTGTGACTTTTAATCAATGTTGGTGGTCAAAAGTGGGTTCTCTGTAAAAAAAATAATCAATGTGTAGGCACCGCTATGAGAGGAAGAGATTATGTATATTATCTGGAAGGAATAGTTCTAATTATCATGATGTGACTCCCCAGGACTATCCCAGGTCTAAATGATTGGATCAACAGTCAAGCAGTACAGGACAGTGGTGTTATGTTGCTAATGACTCAATCAAATATGCTGTCAGTCACAGAGTACATAATGAGTATTTTTGTGTAGGATAGAAGATAGCAAAACTAACTGTATGGCAGCAATGGCGCAATCACGGTCAACTTTTAACGTTCATGTAACGGTTCTTCGTGCGTTTTTAAATGGAAGCCACCACGATGTTGTTCAGTTAACTTAACGTTCAATGAACTTAATCATCCAAGGGAGAACTTTTATGTTATGAGAACAGTAAGTGTTCTAACCAGCCAATCATAAGAGCAGCATTAAAAGGACTATTTAGTACATTGTTTGTTTGTTTATGGAATGTAGACAACTTCAGTGTAGTTTGTCCATGTTTCACAAATTCTAAAAGGTTGTATTGTCTTGTTACACTTAATTTAATATATCCAATAAAGCTTCTATTTTAAGTACTTGAAGCCTAATCAGCCCTAAGTGGTTGTGTTTCCATTTAGCGGACAGTTTTGTTTTATTATCTAACAGTTTAAATTGTATTAGCTTGTGTTTTGCTTAAGTTGTTATGCTAGAGGAAACCTGATTACCCAATAGTTTATTTACATTACATGAATGTTAAATTAAAGTTAAGTGAACATTAAGTTCATTGTGATCCCAGCATAAGTAGGCAAATACACATCAATAAACATCCCAGCATAAGTAGGCAAATACACATCAATAAACATCCAAGCAGTGTAAGTAGATATACCAGTACACCTAAATGAACACTCAAATAGTGCAAGTAGATAATGGTGTAGTTATCAGCATTGCTTCCACAGTATAATTATTTATAGATGAAAATTTAGTTAAGGTCTACGTGCCAGCCCTAATCATATTAAATATGTAACCAAACTACTTTTTTTTTCAATAAATAAAATGAACTCTACTAAATAACAAAGTAATGGGCTTGCAATTATATTTGACTAATCACAGCCTAATACACATGTAAGGGTTGGAAATAACCCTACCAATAGTCCAGAATTATGCATCAATAAAAGGTTAACCTCGGTGGTCGTGGGGTAAAGTCCTCGCCTCAGGATCCAATGTTCGTGAGACGAGGTCAACAGATTTTTCTTGAGCTATAAAAATCCATAGCACAACCTCCTCCAGAAGGGAAGTAAAACAGTCAGTCTAATGTTGATTGTGGCATTTGAAAGAACCAAAAGATTTTGGAATGTGAAAGAACTCTGGAAGGTATGTGAATATACCTTTCGCGGTAAAACTGGCACAGTAGGCCCTGTAGCGCTTGCTCATAGAAATTCAGTGTGGAAGGGAACCGCCATGCTTTCGGAACTCCCTTGCGCATGGGGTTCCTATAAGATGGTGCAAGCAGCACTAACCAGCCAAAGGGCCATGTATGCCGCCGGATGGATATAAATCACATCGAAGCAACCTTGGAGTTGTTGTCTTAAGAACAATAAAAGACTCATATCGAGATCACAATTAACTTAATGCATATCCTACTGTAAAACGCCTATTATATTCACATAATGTAGAGTAACATAACTTAGTTTGTGATCAGGATTGCCTTCACAGAGAAACTCTAGCATAATAGAGCTAACGAATTTGGATTATTTGTAAACAAATTGGTCACAAAATTAAAACATGATCTGTTAATGCTGATTAGGTTTCAAGAACTTTCAATAATTTTTTTATTGGAACTAAAAAAAAAAAATGTTAAAAGATGCTAAGATGCTTTAGTGTTGGCAAGACACAAACTACACCAAAGAAGGTGCCTTCATACATTAAATAAATTACATGGGTACCGGACTACTAAATAGACCTAACCTTATTGGCATCATTCAAAACATGATTGGCTGTTGGGTAGCTCCTACATGTGGTACATCTGACTAAACATAATTATTGTAACAGTTCTCTCTTTGACAAATCTTTATGTTAATTTAAAGTTACATCAAAACTCTAAAACCTTTTAAGTTGGTACAATGTCCTTATAGTAGGGCAGAAGTGGAGGTTAAGTTGATTATGATTCTTCTATCAATCCACAAAGTAGGGTTTCAGTTAAAGCTGGGACCTACCTTATTATGACAATCAAAATTGTTAGGTATACAATACATTATCTTAGCAGGTCCTATAAAACATTGTGTTAACTTACTGAAGAGCACAAAATATTTAATATACCCTCCAGCTTTAACATTTAGGGATATTTAAATTGGTGAAGTTAACAAGCTGGCACCTAACTAGACTTAGTTTAATAAACCAAAGAAAATTTTACTGACTAGATTTCTCACGTGGGTACCGTATTAATTATGTGGAGGGATGTTAAGACAAAGATTCTTAAGATTTTGAAAACGGAAGAAATTATATTCTAAATATATTCGATAGAAATGTACAACAGGCTCAGTATTAACAAGCAATAATTTGGCCAGTAGGTTTTAATAGAACTATATTTTATTTGTCAATAATATTGAGAATTATATTAAACCAAAATGTTTATTGTAAAAATGTATAATTATAGAAGTGTGCTGCTTAAGGATCGCATTAGTTTTTTAAGTGTTTACACAACAATGTCAGAAGTAACACAAATATGCATTGTTTCTTTCGAATTGAAATTTTTTTTCAAACCGTGCTAAGTCCACCCGAAATGTACTTGTTTTCAAATTGTAGGAGTATAATGATAATAATGAGAAAAGTGGCTAATGTAGGTTACCAGCAGACAACATTTAAATCGATAGTTTTCTTAGTAAAATGTCATAAGTTTTCCTAATGGAATCAGCATACCGTTATACAAACGACGCAATATTATCAATACTATGAATAATGTACTTAATACTAACCTGCAACAGATGATGGTATTCCATTGGCCTGAAGAATCGTTAATGCAAGAGCAAAAATTGACAAAATTTGTAAGTTATTCATCGCTACAAACTGTATTTTAATTAGAACAGAAAGAAGTAACAACCCTAAATGACAAGTGGCTTCTGCTAGCTAAGCGAAATATCCCCTTAAACAATTTCAGATTTTCACCATAGAACCCGGAAACGTGTCAATACGTTAGTCAAGTCCTCTGTCAGCGATAACTGTAACTTACTAACAAAGCTTAGCACTAGAACGCAGCACTTTTGAAAGTACCATATAATTACTTTTTAATAGATGGAATATCCTCTTGATTGTATTTTGACATTCATTTATTTGTAGAAAGTTACTTAACAAACATATTTATGTTTAAAAAATATCAAATTTGCTTTTCCAAAATTATCTTAAAAACGGAAACAACAGTGATAACTTATATATGAATAGTACAGCCAATCAACCTCATTTTTGATGAATTTATTTATATTTAAATAGACCTATAGTATATATATATATATATATACTATACACTATAGATTATGGAGGGAAAAAATAGCCAGAACTTACTAACCTCCAGCCATGGTATGTATTTAAAACTAATTTACAAAAATACCATAAAACAGCATTTAGAAATTTGGTTGCACTTAAAATGAACAATCATTTAAATTCAATGCAATACTTCTAATTATATTTTTCAACTTTTCTAAATCTAGCTTACAAAATATGTATGTTAAAAGAGTATAGTTGGTTCAGTTATAAAAAAAACTCGACCGGTAAGACAAAATTGAGATGTTTTAAGCATTGGTGCGAATTCCAGATTAACGCAATGAATGCTATTTTAAAATGTTGATTTATATGGGCCTGTTCCATCTCATCCCACAGTGAATCAAGCCTCTCTTCGGACCTGATATTCCTTAAATATTTTACAGTTGAGATAGTTTTTCCATTCCTCCATTAACTGTTTGCTTAGAGCTCTCTAAGATTAAGGCAAGCTTTTCTGTGCAGCTGAAAACTTTTGTTCTTATTAACATTTCTAAATAAACTTCACACTTTAAAAACTGATCGTAAAGACCTCGTGCAGTGCTCGACACACCTTCACCTGATACACTGAGCTGTTCTAGCACTTGAAGTACAGTTGGATATGTTTTAATGACACTGACAATAAATGAGTATCGAACGGGTCCACCGCATCGTGCAGAGAGTTTTTGGAGTAGTGTTTGGAACATCTTCAAACTCACTTGTGATGTGTAGAAATTCCGATTTTATTTTATTTGTGCTCATAACTATGGCCACATCATGTACCCAATGCAAACCGCCCATCATAAGAGGGATCGCACGAGCAGTTTCTTGCAGCGCTAAATTCAAACAATGATTAGTGCAATACACATACATCGCTAACGGCTGTTTTTCTTTGATTTTAGATTGGACACCATTATGAACTCCTCGCATAATTGAAACATCCTCATAGCATTGACCCCGAAAAATCTCCAGGGAGAGGTTAAATCGAATCAAGGTATCCATGATCAGACTTGTTAAGACATAACTTGTGGTTGAGCTTGTTTAATAGAAACCTAAAAAGTACTCTTTGGTTCCATATTTTCATTTACAATTCTTACAGAGATTGAAACTTGTTTCTTCTTGGAAATGTCTGTGGTCTCATCTACAATCAAACTAAAATGCTTTACGTTCCGTATTTCATTCAATATTTATCTTAGGACAGCGTCTGTTATCATTTTTATCATTTAATTTTGGATGTCATGTGTAGTGAAGTCCTTTGATCGAAAATTAAACTGTTTGAGTTCTGGAATATCACCAGTGCGCAGAGCAATCAACGCCTTATAGTTTCCATCACTGTTATTAAGACCTCGTATTGGAATGTCTTGTCTTCCACGATATCTAAGAGACGTTATTTGTGCATACAATGCCTTTCGGGTTAAAAATTGTTGCTTTTGCTTTACTTTATAAATTTGTTTGGCCACTGAATCACGTTTTTCTTTTGTGTTGTTTTTTTCCACAGCCTCCTCGTGCATACTACTCTTTGCATGTATTTTAAATTTACTTTCAACTTTTTTCCAATTCTTGTAACCCTTACTAATGAACATGGTTTCAGGTTTTGAGCTGTAGTCAAAGAGATTCTCATTCTTTGAAGCACAATATGCCAACTTCTTCACTTTAAAAGTGAAGCCAAGGAAATTCAGAATACCAGCATTGAAGAAATGTATGGTCACGACGTTTGATTTTCTTATCATCTTTTGCGTTTTCAGTGCAATTTGGCACAGGGAAAGGTTGGCGCTGGACGAGACCGTAAATATTATTACTTCCGTCAAACTCCAAAGCTACATACTCTCTTTATGAGCGACTGAGACCAGAAACTGCGTTCTTATCTTTAACCTCATTTCCTAGATTTAAAAAAGGAAAAATCTTATTTACTAACAATATTTAACGATGGGAATACAAATTCATTTTTAATAAGAAATTTGTTATTTAATTTTTATTTATGGTCATGTTTTATTAAAATATATTTATATATTTAATAACATAAGGGATCTAGATTTCTGAAGGCGGGACCGGGCTCCTCAGTCCACTCCGGTTACGTCTCTGAGGCCTAGGGTAATTTTATTAACGATCGTTCATAGTGTCACAAAAGTGTGTTAAGCTCACAAAATAATAATACCATACGCTTATATTTAACTTAATTTAATTAAAAATTAAAATCAAATAAGAAGTTTTTAAAATATAGCATGGATTTCCCATTTTGTATTGTATTATTGTGACTCAAGTGTGATCCTTTTACTTTGTAATATATCAAGTAACTCGCTTCGGTGGCCGAATGATCTGCTAACCTTTTTTTTTCTGGCGTGCCATTATTTGAGATAATCTTGGGCGTGCCACTCCAGCCCAAAATTTTTAACTTAAACTTATCTTCGTACCACCACCATTTTTCGAAAAATTGGCTTTGTAATATATTTTTTTTAATTCCTTATTGGTATAGGAATTTTTGATTGTTTGGTTTTTTCCTATTCATAATGAGAAACAAATATTTTTAAGACTAAGTATAGCACAGTACATAGCAGTCAGTATGCCACCAAATAGCAACGAAGGAATGTGTACAGAGTGGCATGTGGCAGTGTGAGTGGGTGTAGAGTATGTGGCGGAATGAGGAGAGAAAGGCAGTTTGAGTAGCGGGAGACAATACACACAGACGGCCAAATTAATAGCTAAAATTCTAGCAATTTATTAACTTAGATAATTTATTTATTTTATTTGACATTGTTATAACTTACTATATTTTTTTAAAACCTACGGTGGATCAGGCGTGATATTAGTTGCACGCGTGCCCCGATTTGGCTACCTATGGTCTAAGAGACCACTCTCGAAATATACCAAACTGCCGACGATGGGGAAATGTGGGTTCGAATCCTGGTCAGGTGTTCTGAGTGGTATTTTCCCTAAATTATTTTCTAATCTTCTTCCACTCAAATGTGAGTACACTTCCTATAAATGCAACCTACTCATACATAGGCCATCATCGTGATGAGTTCATAAGCATATAACCTAGAAAGTTAGTAAAACGTGGCGACAAAAAAAAATCAAATGATAAAGTTCTAATTTTTAAAATCAAGTACACTTACCTGGTATTGTATTACATTCTTCTTGTGAATGTGAGGAATGCCAGGTCTCCACCGTGGTTCGGATTCCACGTTAAATTGTAGGTCCTTCATTTCATCTCACGATACCCTACCATTACACATTAGCGTAAGTGCGTATAACCCGAACGGGTAGTAAGACGCGGTGCTAATAATAATAATATTACATTCTTGAACGATGTTAGTGGCTTTCATTACTGTTGGATAAGACTTATCGCTTTGGAGATCATGATCGGGAATGACGCGAGACTCTTTCACTTTATCAAAATAATTGAACAAGGATTTCCTCTTAGCCATTTTGCGATAGTTCGCAATAGAAGTATACCGATGAATTTCAATTGTACAATTATTATTAGTCCATCAGCGATTTTAAAAAAAATTCAAACTTCGGAATACAAGTCACAACAAACTTATTCACACAGATAATAACAAAAATTACTTTACAACGATGAAATTATACCTCTATAAACACTTTATTTAAGAAAAACACTAGCACCACATGCACATGCTTACACAGGGAGGTGAGAATACATTTTGGGGGGGGGGAGTTTTCTTCAAGGGGCAATGCCCCCTTTGCCCCCACCCCCTAGTTCCGGCACCAATGAAATGGCTCAATTATGTTTTGTATGGGTAATACTGATTGCTTTGTTTATTTTGCACAATACATCATTTTCCCAAGATTATTTATCTGCCTCAACTTGTCTGTTGGTTTCTTATTATTTTAGTGACTCTTCGTTTGTAAGTTGTTATTTCGCTGTCTTGATCCTAGTTACTACATTATACGTGACGATACTGTCTCTTATCATCCTGCACGAATGATATTTCACAGCATAATTCCCCTAACTTACGAATTATCTTTTCTCTTCCATCGCTTTTTTCTCTCTTTTCCACGCACCCCTCCCCAACAATGTATTTTATTATATGTAAGTGTTTTGTACTTATTATTTGTTAATTAACTGAACCTGTTTTTTTTTAACTTTAATGTAACTAGCTAACTGCTTATTTTAAAGACAAATAAAATAAACACTATAAAAATCTATGGCAGCTAATAGTGTCGTTTTGGTTTCCCCTCCTACCATTATAACCTGTACACATATTCATTAATTTAATTCTGAGGATAGATTTTCATCTATCATTAACTACATTATCGATTCTACCAATTTTCTTATTCACCTATTCACAATTAAACTATAAAGTATACAGTCCAAATAAATATAAAATAAACTTCTAGTTATGTAATCAAATATTCAATAGATACTTCATTCAAATATCTAATACGTAACGAATGAAAGCTGTACTGTCACATCCTGCTTAAGGATTTAAAACCTTATTTAACGTAATTTATTTATATATAAATTATATTAACACTAATTAAAAACGATATAAACACGCCTATTTATTAAGGTGGAAACCAATAATCAAAGTTGATCTCTAGCGCCATAGATAGAATATTCTTGCACACAAGTACGAAATCCCTGTTATCTACCTTGTTGCCATTTTCGTCATAGTTTAATACTCGCCACTCGCGCATGTGCAGAAACGAGTATTTCAAAGGCCCGTAAGAGTATGTTTTAGGAATAACTCTGTTGTTAAAAGATAACCTAAAATTTAATGTTCATGAAAAACTTGACATGCATAATCTCTGCGCATAATTATTTGCATAAATAGTATTGTTTAATAATGGAAGAGCCGGATAGTAGTATTTCCCGTGCGAGTGCGGAAAAATGTGAGGAAACTTCAGAGAATACAGAGAGCAAAGAAGAGATTGAAAATAATGTGGGATCACTTAAACAAAATATTGCAGTTTCAGTATTTAAAAAACCCATCCTTGTTGGTCCTCGACGAGGTAAGATTGCTGGTCATGTTAAACATAACTTTATGGTCAAACAGGAACGTGAAAATAAATTGAAAGAAGACACTACAAATGACGTATTTTTGAAACCTCTAATTGACTCTCCAAAATGTGTTGTAGAGGATATTCCTAAGAAGGACACAGATTCAGAAAACTCGTCTTCAGAATATGAAAAAATTGATATCCTGTCACCATCAGAGCATCTAAAAGAAAAACATTTACCACTTCCTTACAAAGAGCCCAAATGGAGCGGGCTGCCTACCATTCCTTACAGCATTGAGATTTTAAAGTCTGGTAAAATAATAGACAATATAAATTTAGATTTGAAGCCATTTTATGTGTTTGGTAGATTGCTAACTTGTGACATCCACCTTGCCCATCCGACCATATCTAGATACCATGCGATATTACAGTATAGGAAAGAGGCTACGCCCGAAGATGCTCCTGGATTTTATATTTATGATCTTGGCAGCACTCACGGAACATTTTTAAACAAGTATCGCATCAAACCTAATATATATGTTAGATTACAGGTAAGATACTTTTTTACTATCATAAAATATAAATATTTCCACTCAATGTTAGTGAATAATTGTGGCATTGTCAACCTCTGTGGTCTCGGGGGTAAAGTTCTCGCCTCAAGACCCGATGTTCGTGGGTTCATACCCAACCAGGGTCGACAGATTTTTCTTGGGTAGTAAAAATCCGCAGCACAACTTCCTTCAGAGAGGGAATCAAGTCGTCGCATCGGTCTTATATCAATTGTGGTAATGTAAAAGAACACTGGAAGGTACCGTATGTAAAAATAGCTTTCTCGACAAAATTGGTAGGCCTTTTCGTTTTTGCTCATAAATATCTTCAGCTGAGCTGATATAAAAAACGGTCAGTTCAGAAGGTGCACATTCAAATAAGGCTTACCTCAACAACAACAAATTGGGGCATTACACAGTGAAAAGTATTTGGTTTATCAAACTTGGAAAAATTAAACTAGGTCTATAAATTATTTAAATATATGCGTATTTGAAAACATTTATCCTGGACACATGAATTGAAACTAGGACCCTCAGCTAAGCTGGCCAACACACTACCAACAACTCTCTAGGACTCGTCCTGTACTCGGGGTAGTTCATAACTCTTTTCGGATTCAATTTCCACGTCTAGATTTTAAAAATAGATATTTAAATGCATTTATATAAACAGTTATCATCCATTACAAAATATAATTTCCACTAGGCCTAATTAAATCATATTTATTTTAGTAAGTAATCTTGGCTATAAATCCACAAGTCTCGGGTTCAATCCCCGGCGCTTCCAGATTTTATGTCAAACAGTGGGCCAGAAACAAGGTCAAACTCTGTCATGTGAAGAACAAATGAGGAGCTACTTGAACAAAAAAAAAAAGAGGCAGCTCCAATCTAGAAAACTGAGATTAATGGCCGGAGGGTTTGTTGTGCTAACCACATGTTATCCTCTATCTACGAAAGTCGGCACTATATTCGCCAACAGACAGTGGCTGTTTGGTCAATTTGGCTCAATTATGGGCTAACACCATGAAGTTTTTGATTTAAGTAATTTTAATTATCCATCTCTAACTTATCATCAGAGATCCATAGGTTGTATCTAATTCGAACAAGCCGTGGGAATTAAACCAGTTATCAACTTGAGGTAGTAGTCCTACCAAACTTACTAGAAAACATTCAATTTTCAAACTGTCTCTTAGGTCGGTCATGTCCTGAAACTTGGGGGCAGTACTCGTCTGCTAATTCTACAAGGCCCTGAGGATGACATGGAACCTGAGTCTGAACTTTCAGTGTCTCAGCTCGTGCTGAAAAGACAATTGCAACTACAAAGCAGACAACCCTTGAACGAAGAGCCAGCAGACGACAATGGAGTCGATTGGGGAATCGGTACTGAGTCACATTTAGTTTCTCACGTTTTGTCTTCAGTTTTTCTCTCTTATAAAACAAAATATATATGTTTTAGATATGGGCCTAATCCTATTATTTCTTGAAAACCGAATCTTAAATTTTTTTTCAAATCTCTATATTCCAAATTCGAATTCATGAATCTTTAAAAATTTACATATAATCAAAATGTTTGATTTTGAAAAAGTTGTTAAATTCATGGCATCATTGACAAACACTATTTGGTTGTCATACGGTATCTATTAAGCCATAAAAAAAACTTTATATGAGTAAATTAATCAGATTATTAATACAATTTTTGTTTTTATGATTTTTTTATTTTACAAACTACTCATTTAAATATCGAGTGAGGCAATAAAGTTGAGACACCAAAATATCCTGTTAACTAAACATTTTAGAAAATATTGTTTTGGACCAAAGCTTTCTTGTTTTTGAAGTAAAAAGAAAACAATAGGGGGACTAATAATTATTTTAGTTTTGGTAGACATCTTCAAAGTTTTTCAAGGCCAACTTTTTTTTTTTAAATTAAAACCTACAATTTTTTTAAATCATTTAATTCTACACAGAAATACTCTTTGTCTGAAACTTCTTTTTATTTGACCTCAATTGTTGAAGATACCAGTTAAAGGTTGTATTTTATATTTGTAAAATAAAATGCTGTTAAAATAATTATAGGTTTTCATTCTTTTTTAACTGGCCTTGAAATAACCTTGAATATGTCCATCAATATAAAAATAAATAGTGCTGTTCTCTTTCCCTCTCTAAGTCTGACACCTTAGCTCTGTCAGTAGAAAAATTTATCATTCGTGAAATGTGGGTCTTTCACAGTGATAAATTAACGGCCGGGGGTCTGGATGTTGTGTCTGCTCCAGATTTAAGACCACTTATATGTCCTGCGCTGATATAATCAGAAAGTCCATGTTAAATACCTCAAATAAATTAAAAATGGAAGAAGAAAAAAACTATGAAAAACAAAAAACTTTTGTTTGAGACAAAATTTTTTCAGAATATTTTGGCATCTCAACTTAAATCTCTCGACCGGTATGATTACTGTTACCAATTGCTTAAAATTGTGATTTAAAGTCGAGACCTTCATAACTGAATTAGAGTTATCGAGGATTCAAATTTCACCATCTAATTTATTAATTGTGCCCTCAGCCATAACTAAAAGTATTATAAACCTTGTTCTTCTCTGAATGTTATTTTAGCAAGTGTACAAAGCTAGCTGCAAATAACTCAAGTTGACTCAGCATCAATATCTATCATCACAGAGTATTAGATGTCAGGTTCACAATAGACTTGATTGCCTATGACGAGTTCAAGGTTCAAACTTTGACTAGGTGCACTGGAGTTGTTTTTCCCAAAAGGATTTAACCGAAGTGGCCTCCCCATCTTCTCTTCAGTGTTAATTTGGGTGCACTTCCTCTAAAACAAATTCTCCCCATCCCTCTACATTAGATTAAGTGGCTAGTTACCACTGTGTTAAACATACCTTCTAAACTTATTTTAAAAACAAGCCATCTCGCTACAACTGGTAGTGAACAGGTTTGCCAGTTCACAAGTTCTTATGTACTGTATTTGGAAATTTTTAATCTCCAGCATGTGGCCTAGTCAGTTTATTAAAATGCCTCCTTCCTCTATCCTGCCACTATACTGTTCCTCGTTTAATTGCTTCCATTCTTTTTCTCTCACTTGCACACTTTCTGTTATCTGCTCCTCCCATCTCTTTATTAGCCTCCCTTGCGGTCTTTTACCTACACACTTCATTTCCATTTTCTTTGGGCTCCTCTCTTCTTCCATCCTCATTACATGTCCAATGTCCATACCATCTCAGTCTTGCTTCCTCTACTATTTCATGTACTCCCTGTACCTCCACTCTTTCCCGGATATCTTCATTCCTTATCCTGTTTCTCCCCGTGATAGCAAACATAAGTTTGTGTTAAAATAGTATTAAACGGGCTAATAATTAAAATCAAATTGTTTGTGTGAATTTTCTGACTGCCAAAAAGTAACAACAAGTCAACATATCCTGCAGATCGTATGGTTTGTCGAATGGATACATGGCAACTTTTCCTATCTGTCAGACACCATCTCTGCGACTTTGGATACTATATGTGTGTTATCTGTGAGGTGAAACAAGCTCCTAAGACTATAGAAACATAATACACTTGGCCATTACTTTGCTAGCGAATACTCACCCTTTTTGTACTGTCCACAGGGGAAGATGCAGATGAAGAAACTGATCTTAGTGAAAATCCATTTGCATCCACCAATAACGAAGAACTATTTATAGATGATCCTAAGAAATCTTTAAGGGGTTGGTTTGAAAGAGAGGGGTACGACTTGGAATACAATGTCGAGGAGAAAGGATTTGGCCAATTTGTCTGCAGAATAGAGTAAGTTTCACAATAATTTTTCATATTAAGCTGTCGCTATACCTAATTCCTGCCCTAAAAAATCAGAAATGTGACTTTATGAGTGAAAAATTACCCTGAGTATCGGACAAATCCTAGATGGCTCAGAGGTAGAGCTTTGGTACACAAAGTCAAAGATCCAAGTTCGATTCACATGTCCAGCTGTCATTTTTCAACTAATTTAATTTAAAATGGCCTAAAGTGTCACTTTCGCAATAGTCTGGAGTGCCAATGACAGGGAGTTCAGGGGCTTGAAACCCGGTCAGGTGTACTGAGGTTTTTTTTTTTATAAGTGATTTCTCACTCTTCCTCCCACATAAATATGGGTACACTTCTTCTTGATTCAAACTTCCGCATTCCTAACACGAAAGCGTAATTTGTATGTAGGTGAATAACTCAAACTGGTAGTAAGATGTGGTGCTAAAAAAATCAATTTAAAAATTAATTTCTTTTTATGTAAATTATTTTTCATTGTTTTGAAGAGATATTTTTATGGCCTGTCATGTTTGTAACCTTGTAGAATCCCCATAGATGCAGCACCAAGTGGCACAATGACTGCTGAAGTTATTCATAAAGGCAAGAAGAAGGAAGCGGTTGTCCAGTGCGCCTTGGAAGCTTGTCGGATATTGGACAGATACGGGCTCTTACGACAAGCCACTCATGGTACAATTCTCACAGTTTCAAATTACACCATTCACTCTCTAGCAGGAGGAAGTTAGCAGTCGAGGTTGGCTGGTGCGGAGTGGGGGGTGCATGCCGCTTGAGGGGAAGGGCACGCACATGTGTGACTTGTAAATAACCAGCACATGATGTTGATGACGGAAAGGACTGAGTAGCACTGCGCTGCTTGCTTCCCCCATCCCCACAACTGAAAAGTGACTAAAAACCTGTTTGGCCGATCAAGTTCAAGTTTCACCACATGCCGGCCAGCCTCTAGTCATTACCTAAATAATGAAAGCATCTCTGTTCTTAAAAATGATGCATATATAAACAGAATCCTTTAGACATTTATAATAGATGTTGAGGAGTAATGAATTCATTCTCTTCCTTTGAAATATTAAAATATGTTATTTTCTATTTGCCATTATTTGTTTTGAAATAGTATTTGCTACAAATCCCCTTCCCTCCTGGTACTTGTCTCCAAGCCCACTATTTAATGTATTTATATATCACTTTGTTATCCCTGTTGTTTGGCTTCGGGAGTATCTTGTTAAGTTCTAGCAAAAGTCCTGTCTCTGGGAAACATCACTACCCCATTATAATAACTATCATATATGTGAATAACCTGAACAGGTAGTAAAACGCATTGATAATTTTTAAAAAATGTTATAAAACAACTTTAGGGCGATGATATTTCACATTGCCATTAGGATGCAAGAAGACAAATTGAAAAACTCCATTATGCTGGCCATTCACAACCAACCTATTTTAGTAAGTTTAGATTATATTGTCAGGATAAGCAAATGACTTTTCACTAAGGCTATCTAATAGAATGTCGGATATTCTTCCTTTGTGAATTTGTGCTAGGACTCAAAACCATTTTATCGTAATTTGTGTAGAAAGCAGGCGACGCAAAGCAAAAAACTGGGAAGAAGATGATTTTTACGACAGTGACGAGGATACATACTTCGACCGAACCGGAAATGTGGAAAATAAGCGTCAACGCAGAATGAAAGCTGCTGGAAAGGTCACCTCTGAGACGGAAACATATGAAACTTTGGTGAGTGAAGATTACCTTTATTTTATTGTTGTTTCATTATAAAACGAAAATACATTTTTAGTTAACTTTAAAAAATATTAATGTAGAGCAGAATATGCTTAGTAGGTATACCAATTTTAACTTAACGGTGTAGAAAGGTTGGTTTGTCCTAAAGTTTATATCTTGAAAACAATATATTCCACTTAAAAACTATGTATTTCTATGGGTGTGTGAAGCTTCTAAAACTCCGACTTTGCTTCGTAAAATATTTCTGGCTTCCACAATTATGATGATTCGCCAATAAAAATACTGACAGCTAAAATACTCAATCTTGGTCCAATTATTGCCATTCTTAATGATGTACAAAGTTAAAATGAAAAAATTTGAAATAATTTTTCATTTATTTTAGATATTTAACATGCACTTTCTGAATCAACTCTGATTATATCAGTACACAACTTAAAAACTAACTTATACAGATGCTACACCCAACCCCCGGCCATAAGTTCATCACTGTGAAAGGGGAAAGCACCATTTCATCAATGATACATTTTTCGGTAATGTCGGGAACCAAATCCTGGACCCTTAGCCCAGTAAGCAAACACACTACTGACTGAGCTAAGGTTTCAGACCTGAAGTAATCAAATTTAATGTTGTGAATAGCTTGATTTATCAGCTTAGAATAAAATATTACAAACAATGGTACAATAAAACATTTCCTAAATAACTTTACTGCATAAAATTATAAAATAACCATATTATAATAATTTTTTTCGAGCTTTAACTAATTGGCAAAACATGTTAGTTTCAAAAATATTTTATATATTTCATTCAGGTTTGCTTTGAATTCTATGACAGACCTAGCAAGCCGGTAGTGGAAAATATATGGCTTGAATAAAAAACTGACTCAGGCCACAGGCTGAAAACAATAATGGATGTAAAGTAAAGTTTGCTTTGAATTTAAAAAATGGACTTCACACACCCCTAGTTTTTTTGTAAGTGTGTAGAAAAAATTGGCAGCTTGGGATAACCTGTCAAAAAAATTCATTTTTTAGACTAAGAAGCGTGACGTGGTATTAGCAGAAATAAAAACAGTTGAAAGTAAGCTGACTGCCCTAAAGAAACCTGCTAAACTTCAAACAGAAAATATTGATGATGATGATGATGATTCAGATCCACTTGACAAATACATCAACGACATCTCTTCTGGTATTCAAGATGAGAAAAAGTTAAAGGTAATTATTGTACACTTGGCTCTTTTCTAACTGGTACCCTGTGAAGATGTCCAAAATACCATCCGCAGGACCTAAATTGATACCCGCATCAGTGGGTATTGTAATATTTCATAACAACCTTAACCACACCACTATTTGTAACAAGTCACAATTTGGCATTTTATTTTATTTATTATGGATTTGATTTTGTTCTGCTAAACTATCTTAATTCCCTCAATCTTGTAGTAGAACTCTTGAATTAAAATATCATAACTTTGTTTATAAATGGTGTGGTCTTGGAACAAAGGATTCCTTTCTTCTTGATTTTATGTTTCTATTAAGTTCCACTGGAGCAGGCTATTTTTTTTTTACTGGTGAGAGAGCAAACATTACCGCATGGTCAGCTAAAAGTCGTATCACATGATGTGATGATATGAGTTCCTATTGGTTGTAAATAATCACGAGATTCTGAAGAGGAAGGTCGGGATGAACGATCCTTTACCACGTTTCTCAAGTCAAACACAATCGGAGAGTAGTGTGTGCATTGTGGTCATATATTGTAAAAATAACTAGGATATATTTTTCTTAATTTATGTGAATTTTCATTTAATTCAATGTAATTTATCAATTTAAAGGGTGAACAAAATATTTTGTCTGTGTTAGCCGAGGTATAAAAACTAATCACATAATAGTAAAATATAACATCATGCCAATAGTAACATTTAATTTCATATATTGCTAGTGATTGTGATTGCAAATAGTCATAGTACATAAAGGGCGGCCATTTTTTGATGCCCTCCGCAAGGCCAGGTAATGGGGAACGGTTCTGCTGCGCAACAGGTTTTAACAGTTAATTCACACATTTGTTGAAAATAAAGAGCAGAATATGCTCTAGGGGCGCAACAATCCACACACTGTATATAATCTTGTCCACTTCTCCTCCATAGTCTTTGATTCTTTCTCACTGTCCATGGCCTGCATAATGTAAATATGGCAACAATAAGTGTTGAAATATTTTGGTTTAAATAATAATTAAGTTGTACCCACAACGAAACCAAAGCTTATCAAAAGATATCAATATATTTCAAAATTGGCTTCTATATCTGAATGTAACCGCCCACAAACTCAATTTCAGGTGCAGTTGGAAGGTTTGAAGACCGAAGAACAGAGATTATACACCTTGATTAAAATTGCCACACCTGCAAGCTTCCCCGATCAGTCGATACAGAAACAAGACAGGTCGAGTAACGCTTAAAGAATGTGCGACCAGACTCAATTAAAGGTAAGCAAGTGTTTATTTCTGAATGTCCAAATTCAATTTTATAAACAATCAATTATATTTGTTTTACATGTGATCATTAGTTCAAATTTTAACACTGACAAGCTACAAACGAATTTTGGATATGAATATATAATAGAGCTCTTTAAGGAAAACCTCTTTTCACTTTTTGAGGTACATTTTGATATAATTGAAAAAGGTACACGAAAGAGGGAAATGAAGAAATAAAAACCTGCTTCAGTGGCCACATGATTTAAGGCATCACTCTCACAATAAACTAGACTGCCGATGTGAGGTAGATCAGGGTTCAAATCTCTGTTGGTTATACTAATGATTGGTTTTACTTAAATGGTTTTCCACTCTACCTCCATGCAAATTCAGGTACATTTCCTCTAAATTCAACCTTTCTAATCCCTAACACAATATTGTATTTACTAGAAATGGGCCACTCGAATCGTCGAATCCTGACAAGCATTGATAATAATATTGATTTTCATCATTTGATGTGTCCTTGAATAATATCCTGAAAGAGCAGTAGAAGACTTAGGCGAATGAAAAAAATACTGTCCACCACAATTATAATTCCAAAATTTGTATAAAGGAACTATGAGAATGAATTTAAAAATGATGTCATTATTCACTCTTGTGTGAAAGTGTATTAAATTGTAGTGAAGCCAGGCCTCCACCGTGGTTCGGATTCCACATTAAACTGTAGGTCCTCCATTTCATCTGCCAATCACCCTACCATTACACATTAGCGTAAGTGTGTATAACCCGAATGGGTAGTAAGACGAGATGCTAATAATAATAATAATAATAATAATAATAATAATTGTAGTGAACTGCCAGTTCATTTTTTTGAGGTAGGTGGTGAAAGCTCCAATCATTCATTTACTGCATACGCTATATATAATAATAATAATCTTATGTTCCAGGCCTGCCGTTTCAGAGTGAAATACAACAGGAACAATTTCTTGCCTGAATCCCCAAGAGATTTGTTTACAGTTCTTTAGAGAAAACCTCTTTGTAAAAGGGCACAATTAAGTGGTATAGAAACACATTAAAACAACAAATGAAATAATATTTATAAAATATTGATTTGACCATTTGGTCAACATGCATTGCACTTGAATTAGGTCTGTTCGATGCTTCCAAATTTTGAATCTGAATCAAATTCCAAATTTTAGATCTAAAAGTCAAACTTTTGAATAATTACATTGTTTTTAAATATAGAAACTAGCATATATCTGTTATTTAAATGGCATCAATCATTTTGTCATAACAGTACGGTTAAGTAGTGTGGCCTTATTTCCATTTTATTTTAATGGAGCAACTTGACCATTGTATAGGACTGCATTCAATTAGATTGATATTTCAATTTTGAATAAAAATATCATGCTTTAAGAAAATTATCAAATATTTCAAATGAAAATGTTTAAAAATTGAATTTTAACCCTTTCCTTGTATAATGATATTTGCCCCACGATTGGGCACCAATTATAACCAATACCGGGTTTTATGATGATAGTGATGACGCGTGCATGCCTAATACGCACTTATCACACAACTTTGACGATCTAATTTTACATTTCTCGCTGTGGGATTACTGATTGGTTGATTGTTGAAATTAGTAGAAATTTAACATTGTACATGATTTATTATGTTTATTTCACTTTCACTATTATAAAATTGACATTAAAATTATATGAAGTTTTTATTCATTTACGAACTGATACAGAAAGCCAGATCTAGTGCAGTTCAAAATTATGCTTTCTGTGATATTACAATGTTCTGTGTGGATTTATACACACAAGCTGCTTATATATGACCTACCCCTTGCATCTTGAACCCCTTGTCACCAGTGTTAACCAGATGTTGTGAAGGCTAGCTTCCTATTGGGTAAAGGCAGCCAGCTCATCCATCACCTAATTTTCAAATAGAACGGAAGGGAGTCTTTTAAATAAATAAAGTTTTTAAACGTAATATATTGAAATTACTTCTGAAAATGTGTGAGTCTCTATGGATGAGGTATTAAAAGTAAACTTTACAGACATTTCTTTAAAGAAAAATACACTTCATCCATGACTTTTTGAATATATGAGAGAAGTTCAAAACAGTATCATTACACTTGGTGCAGGCAATGAACAAGTCTTTGTTTTCCCAAACGTTCCATTGTAATAAGTTATTGTAATGCCATCTATCAATGAACCACTGTACTTTTAGCCAATCTGAATACTTCATATTGAAGCTGATAGATGGTGCTACCAGTTTAATTATATACTATGATCATGGTTTCCTTTTTTAGGAAGTTGCATCGCGTATTTCACACACCTTCCTGATGAGTTCCGATAGACTGAAACCTAGGTTCAGGGATTGGGTAGTAACGATCCACTTTTACCTCCATGTCCAATGGCAGCAATGTAAAGTGTGAACTGTGTTCTTTCCATTGTAAAAGCTATATTTTGTCCGTTCGTTTTATGTTTCTAGCCACTTTTCCTGTACCTTCTTCCAAATATAATACACAGATAAAGTAATAAATAAGAAAATAAACAAGTAACAAAAATATTTGTCGGGTAAGAGTAGATGAGTAAAAAAAAAAGGCTACTGGACCTAAGCGGAAAGTATGATGTATGATTAAGTTAAACTTATTTGGACACCGACACAAATACAACACTACAAAACACACTACCTGCACAGGCCGTGTGTAAAGATGACAGTCCACGATACAAGATAAAGTTGGACTGACCTTTGTTCTACAGAATGAAACAGGGAATCGGGTTTTTATGTTATTGAGAAAGAATGGAATATTGAGCTCTTATCACATTTAATAGTTTACTTCATGGTTCACGTTTGTTGTTAGGGTTAGAATGCTAAAGGATATTTGAAATTTGAGAAAATATCAGATTCGAGACTCAAATCCTTAAAATCTATATATAATTTCAACTGAAATTTATTTTAAAGCCTTAATACTGCCAGTCATGGTTCAAAACCAACATCAGCATCATGAACAGTTTCCAGCCTGTGACTGGATCAGTTTAGTAAAATGCCTCCATCTCCCACTGTCCCTCCACCATTCTTCCTCCTGTACTAGCTTCTACTCTCCTCCTCTCACTTGCACAGTCTGCTGTTACATCTCTTCCCTACATACTTCATATCCATTAATCTTCTTGGAATCCTCATTACATGTCCATACCATCTCATGTACTCCAGACCTTACATCTTTATTCCTAATCCTATTTCTTCTGGTGACAGCTGGTAAGCTCCACTTTCAACCAAAGTCCAAGTTCCTGCTGCATACTTTACTATGCAAACTATATTAAAACATATCAAACAGCCTCTCGCTACTCTGCCGGGTAGCACCTTTGGGTGGCATTTTAGCTAGTAGAATTATTTTTTTAACGCTTAAACCAGTAAAAGTATAGACACATGGATTCATGGCTTTATGCATTCTTCACATGATGGCAGCAAATTAGTCATTGGATTAATATTTTTCCATATTAAAATAATCCATTTTCAATTTTGTTAACATATTTTTCAGTAAAGCTCTTGATTCTACTATTTTTATCAAACCAAAAACTATACCATGTTTCTGGTTCAAGATAAGTTAGCCATAATCCACACATATGGTGTGAGGTTTTTTTTTTTATCCCCGCATTTTAGTCCAGGTTGAGGTTATACTCAGATTGGTTATTAAATAGTGATTTATTCATGACCCTGAACAGAGCACAGTGGTAGCGCTAATAGAAAGTTCCAGGTTTAATTCCTCAACCTATGTATAATTTTTCAATACTAAGGTTAGTCATATTTATACATAAATTCAATTTTTAAATGCTAATATTAAGTGGGCTTATTTCTCTGTACCCTTTAAGGAAGTATTTATTGAGCTTACCAATGCCAAGTAGTCATTCTTCAAAATAGGTAATAAAAAGAATGTTTTAGTCATCCTGTTTCATTGTGAGCATGTATTTTTAGTCATCAACTGTTGACCGCCTCTGGCCGTGGTCAGTTTAATAAAATGCCCCCAACTTCCTTTGTGCCTCCATTATTCTCCTCTCACTTGCACACTTGCTGTTATCTGCTCCACCCAAGCTAATGTGATGTGCTTGAATCCTAACGAAGCCTAAAGTGTAAATATTGTAAAATAGGTATTTTATTTATTTTGTATTTCATTGAAAATATATATTTACAGTGCTACATTTTCTAAAAGGTACTCGGCAAAACTTTGGCAGATTGTTGCGAATTTGAATGTCTGAATATTGTTTTCATTTAAATTAGTTGTGCTATGACAAGAAAAACTTAATTTTATATTTGAATTGTAGATTAAAAAAAGTGGACTTAAAACATACCTACCGTATTTTTGTGCAACTCTTAATTAAAATTATGTTTATAAAGTTTTATCATATAATAATGACAAAGGCTATTTTACACAATAGGTTGATATATTGTCACATGATTTTAAATAACCTACTTTGTTGTAAACAATTTAGGAATGAAAGTGGTATAAAATATAAATTTCAATCACCCATCATGAATATTTGTGTTGTGATGTAAATAAGAAATAAACAATGTTCTTTCAAGGTAAATAAAATGTTATTATTTAAAGTAAGTAATTATTTAACAGGTTTGATTTGTGTACAATCCACAATTTGTATATATGTATTTACTCCGTGTTAAAAAAATAACATATCACAATGATTTTTTGCGTAACAACAGGAAGTCTGTCGATTCATCCTTCAGATTTTTCTTTGTAGCTGACAATACCTTTCTCTATTAGATCGGGAATTTCCACGGCTAGCCATGGTCCGAGCTGGAATAAAATTAGTTCTGTTACACTAATAAAACTTTCATTATTTTGACTTGTGAATATTTTCCAACTTAACTAGGTTTATGCCAAAACTTTGTTTTAAAAAAAGCAGAGATAATATGTTGTTATATGCACCGAGTGATATTACCCATAAGGAGCTGAGAGGAAATATGTCAAAGTTTTCATGGAGGTAGAGTGAAGAACCTTTGGAGGAGGAACACCTATTGTAAAAATGACCGGGAATTACACCCTGACCTCTCCATCACTGCCTAAACATGGTCTGTGAAATCAGAAGTAATCTTGGGTGGAGTAAAAGTTGGAGTCAGTAAAATCTAACGGAGGCTTGAGAAAGTTTGGCAAACAGACTCCACAGCGCTGACCTAAACCCCAGTAGATGGTTAAGTACCCACCAGTGCAGATCATGTATGATCTATAATAATGAAAGAAAGTGTTTGTTTTTTTGTGTGTGATGCCCAGTCAAATCTACGGCACGTAAAGATCTGACATTTTTAACATCGTAGGTGGACGGAAAGGGGTCTGAATGCACCCCAAGCTGGATTTTTAAATTTTTAATTAGGCTATTTTTAACTAATTTTTAGTGGGTTACGGGTAACGTCGTGCAGGATTGCTAGTTGGTAATAAAACTAAAAGTGGGCATGTTATGTAAAATATACTCACTCCTAATGCCATCGCATGTGCAATACCAAATCTGGGGACATTTCTGGCCCAGAGTGGTTTGAAATGGTCCGACAAACATATTTTCCCACCTCGAAACATCTTTGCCGTTTTACCGTCCAATTCTGGGAGAGCTATCTCAGGAGCAGTGGTTGGATACGTTACCGGTATCTAAAAAAAAGTTTTAGTTTATTAATGCTGTAAAATAACTTTAAATGCTCAAATCACATTTGGTTTAAAAACCTTCAAATGTACAGTCTACTTACATCAAACTCGACGTCAAATTCATACTTGAGGAGGTTGTGAATGTACCAACATTTTCCAAACCATCTCGTTCCTTCTTTGTTGGATTCTAGTCTGAACCAATCGTTGTCAGCACTTTTATTATTCTGAACATACTGAAATTATTACAAACGATAGATTAAACATCGATAAATACACTTTAAACAAGATACGTCACACTGTTTTCTGAAGAAGAAAAAACTAAGCAGTGAAGACATAAGTTTTATTTGACAATATTTTGTTTCAAACAAATGTGACTTGTAAAGTGGCCAGTTATCTAAACATAAATAAACTGTATTGAATTTTTGCAGTTAGATTTCAGAGTGAAAAGAAAATATCATTTGTTAATTTATGAACACCTGAGCACTTATGGGAACATGCAATCTAAATGTCAACTCGTGACGTGGATAATTGGGGTTTGAATCCCATCAAACTATGAGGGTGATTTTTCCTAAATAGTTTCCTACCCTCTATCCACATAAATATAAGTACATTTCTTCTTAACTTTACCTTCTTCAATCCTACCCTATTATTTGTTTAGGCAAAGAACATGAACAGGTGGTGAGGTGCAGTGAAATAAAATCGTGAGTAAAATATTAAAGGCAAATGTTTGTTTATTCTCTTTATAATAAACTTAGGATCCCTAATGTGTGTAAGATTATATTTTACAATAGAGGTAACTTATTTTAAGTTTCTATAATGCTGTTTAAGGTTTTGTTTTTAGGTATATCCTATTTATTTATTTTTATTTTTTTTATGTTTATAAGAAATTTCAATATTGGTGGTATTGATAGTAGGTATAACTTCAGTATTTTTCTTTAAAGCTTTGATATTTCAAATAAGTTCTAATCCCTGAAAGAATGTATGACTGGTTTTTAAACAGCAGTCTAATGCATAAGTCGCAACGTATTATTTTATCCTACATAATCAATGTCAATTTATTATTAAAATACTATACCCATGACTATATGCGCCTTTTAACCTAAAAAAACATATGGTTGCAATAAATGTCAAATAAATCTATACCTGAATTAATCCTTGATACTCTTCCTTTAATCTCTGTACCCATAAATCTTTATCGCGTGGACCTGCTTTAGTTTTTAATAATGGTATACCACTTAAACTTTTCTTAGTAGAATCGTCAACCATTATTTAAACAAAAATAAATCTTAACAAATCAGAATGACACTTAAGCTGTGTTCGTGTCGACTGTTACAAACAGTTTTATAAGAATTGTCCTGCTTTTTTGTGATCGCGTCACATTAGCATAACCACTGGCTGTTCGTGTCGTCGAAGTAGCTGTACTCGTAGCAGACAAAAACTGCCTTTTCTGTTCCCAACCAAAAGCGCGCCATTTTTTTAATTAGGCTTAACATAATGTATAGAGTTAATTTAATAAAAGTAATTAATTTTGAGTTTACTACAAGAAAATGTTTGCATACATCTTGACATACTTTGAAATAAGAGTGGTTGAAAATGAAATATTAATTCAGTCACTTATATTACAAAAGGTAAGACAAAGTAGATATATATCAGTAAGTAATCACTTGATGCTACCTACTATTATGGCATCACCAAACCCAGAGGTTCTTCATGAAATGAACACAAGTTTTACATGTGACTATTTGACATTGGAAAGGTTCTGGCCACTCTAAATTAGCTATGTTTGTATATATGACCCTGATTAGTTCTGTACAAGTGATTATTTATTGTGGATACGGCAAGATATTTTACAATTTGGATTAATAAATGGAATACATGTGGACTAAATAAATGTGTATAGCCCAAGCGGGTAGTAAGATGCGGTGCTAATAATAACACTACATGTAGTTATTCATTCTGTATTTTGCGATTTACAAAGTTGTTCATAAAGGCTGGGCTTATATTGATAAATAACGCGTAACTATTAATAAATAATGTATACTGTATATTATACATTGCACAATTAATAAGAAAAATACATAGGTTTAAAAAAATAAAAAGTATGGAATAAAGAATTATTTCGAAAAAAAGTTAGTAAAACTATATTTTTTTAAACTTGAATTAAACTAAATTTACGTTTTGTCTGTAGTATATAGAAAACATACTTCTCAATAAGATAATGAAAAATTTAATACGTATTTCTCCTTTATTTTTTATCATATAAACAATCATAATCATTTACTATAAATAAAAAAAATCGTGACTAACAAACAAATATTGCCACCACGAGGCATTTCTAACATGAAAATTAATACATAAGCTAGTTGTTAATTATTTTCGTCTGCTTGTATACTGGTATTTATTTGTCTATATACTCTTCTCATGTTCTCATTGGCTGATAGGTCTTAAGTCCAATGATTACACTCAATGCATAACATATAAGAAATTAAAGTTAAATTATTAGATTATACACTATTCAATAATTATGTATATATTATAAACGCTACAGTTGAAAATAATGCATTTCAAGTTTTTGCGCATTATGTGCTATACACTATTTACTATTAGCTATGCGTTATGCATTAATATAAAGCCAGGCATTGTAAGTATAGGAAGGTGCAGGAATAATAATTTACCTGTAATATTAAAATTTTAGTTTAGTTTATGAATTGAAAACTCATAAATCACTAATAGTCTCTGTCTGTAACCATAAATATTGCATAACATTAAATAGTCCCTAAAGTAGTTTTAAAAACGTCCCGTTGTGCCCCAGCTGACTGTTCCTGGAGGTCCACCAAAAGAATATCTTACTCGCTGGTCCCACTTCTATGAAGTGACAGATCTGCTTCTCTGTGTTCTTCACGCCATCTACTAGAGTTAGTTGTCTTTTGGCGCAATTTTGTAAACTACCCCCGTACCCCCACGTTTGTCCTTTCCGAAGACGTCAATCATTTTTGTATGAAACAGCAACACCTCGCTTTACATTTTGTACTCTATAGTATCGATTCGACAGAGGAACAACTTAGATATAAACCTACATCAGTGGAAAAAGAAACTGGTGAACACGATGTGTGAGGCGTCTGTATCTCCTTCTCACCACAGATAAAACCACGTCTGAGAGCATGATTATTTGAATGTTAGAAACTTCGTTAGAGTCTCGGTGCTCTTTTTTACTATGTCCATATGACATGTTTTTCTATGCCCATGGGGCATAGTTTTGCATGTTATAAGCTTAGTACTTTTGTTACTATGTTCATATGACATAGTTTTGTATGTAAGAGTTTCTTGCTTGTTTTTCTATGCCCATAAGCAAGGCCATAGTCAATAGGGGGGGTTTGGGAGTTCATTTTCGGGCACATATGAGCACAAACTAAGCACAAAATAATGGCGAAAACAAAATTTTGTTATATTTTGTTTTCAATATGTAGCGGACTAGCTTGAGCTCTAGTTGAATCGCCTTCAATAAATATTATATAAAAGGCCTAGGTTCACAGCACTAACGTTCATGTTCAGGCACATGTGAGCACAAACTAAATTAAAACGAATGGTGAAAACAGAATTTTGTTACATTGATATCTCAAAATGTGGCAAGCCAGCTTGAACTCAGTTTTTCTACATGGTATGGTATATGGAAGGCTCAACCTAGCGCGCCACATTAAAAGTTATATAGCATGCCTAATTTTAGAGCACAAATATTCATTTTCGGGCACATATGAGCACAAACGAAGCTTAATCGAATGGTGAAAACAGAATTTTGTTACATTGTTATTTAAAAATGTGGCGGGCCAGCTTGAACTCAATTTTTCTACATGTTATGGCATTGGGAAGGCTCAACCTAGCCCGCCACATTAAATGTTATATAGCATGCCTAATTTTAGAGCACAAATATTCATTTTCGGGCACATATAAGCACAAACGAAGCTTAAACGAATGGTGAAAACAGAATTTCGTTACATTGATATTTAAAAATGTGGCGGGCCAGCTTGAAATGTTTTCTACAGGCTATGGGGAATGCTCACGTTAGCCCACCACATTAAATGTTCTCTAGATTTTCTAATTTTAAAGCACAAATATTCATTTTTGGGCACATATGAGCACAAACGGAGCACAATGGATTGACTTAAATACATTTTGTTATGTTGTGTTTTTCAATATGTGGCGGGCTAGCTTGAGCTCAAGTTGGCCTGCCACATTAAATATTTTTTAAATTGGCCAGTTTCACAGCACAAATGTTCATGTTCGGGCACATATGGGGCACATATGAGCACAAATAGAGCACAAACGATTAGACAAAAAAAATCCAGCAATGTGGCGAGCCAACTTGAGTCACGTGAATAGTACCGGTAGCTTGGAAGTGTTACAACATTGTAACTGGACTGGTTTGGAACAGGTATACAAAGTATCGGTATCGACACATCTCTACTTACTACTCAGCTATTTATTTATTGTTTAGTATCGGTTATGCACCAAGAGTCAAGCCATGGGATGGGCACTCTTATAGGACTAGCTAATCCCGTAAACTAGTTTCGGGGACTATTGCTAGGAGCAGGTTGCAATGCCGTAATATAGGAGTCCACATGCGTCTATGTGAAATTCACCATTGTTGTATTGTGTTAATAAATAAATAATTAAAGATACATAAGTAAACTTAGTAAACTTCCATATAAGCCTCCACCCATAATACACACAGACCATATGATATTGCACAGATTATCATACTAAACCCACTGGTGTCCAGTGTTGCCACACAGAAGACACCAAGTATCTTACGACCATTAATTACTATTTTGCTACCAATTTGTCGTTTATTTGATAGGAGTTTCTAGATTTTACACTTTACAACGTTGTTTATTTATAAAATAATGGATTTAGTTACATTTGATATAAGAATTGATTAACTAACATTCCGCAATAGAAAATGCGCTGTGTTTAAAGTGTAATGTTCAGCTTCGAATCTCTTAGTTCGTGGCACTAACGCGGCGAGCAATAGTAATGTGGTTCTTCTTGACAACATTAGACTAGTAGCGTTTCTTTACTTATCCCTCTGAAATCTGAATAAACTAAAGCACGTTGGCTAATAACTAATAAGTCATATTGAGGAAATTGTATGAATATTATAAATTACTTTTGTTAATGTTAAATTGATCAGTTATTCTTATGTGATATATAGAGAAATCAAATTTTCATTCCGTTGATCTAATATTGCATCTTCAAACTCTCAAAAGCGTAGAAACAAAGTTGAGGGAGATGACATTCTATTCAATCATTCCTCCTCTCACTGTCAAAATGGTGTAAACAAGATAATTTAAACTAAATAAGTTTCTCAGTTTTAAAATCGTTAAAATCGAGTTTTAAAAAAACCACAAAATGACTACGACTGACGAAAGAACAATCTATTCAAAGTTAGAAGCACTTAAAGAAATAAGGTAGGCAAGTCCATAATTTGCATAGCGGTATATCATCCAACAAAGGTTACGCTCACCATTCTAATGATAGAACAGCCTACATTATAGACTGTTGCCTCAATTAAATTTAATAAACGTGTGTGAACCCGTCTTGGTGGCTGCATGGTCTAAGGCGTTACACTCGCACTAGACTAGACCAGGATGGGTTCCTTAGATCCCGGTAGGTTGTGCTGGGTATAGTTTTCCACTCATACTCCACGCAAGTGCGGGTACACTTCAAAAAATTCAAACTTTTTATCCATAACACATCAGCGATATTTATACGTCTAGGTGTATAACACAAACGGGTATTAAGATGTGCCAGTAAAAAATGTGTGTAAATGTTATTTTTAATTTAAATGTTTAAAAAATAGGCATCATCACAATTTTTTAAATGTTTAAAAAATAGGCATCATCCCAATTCCAGTTATCTGAGTGTTGTAGGCTACACAAGCACCACTTCTTCCTCAACGTCTTCCCACTTTAACCCTCATTTCTCCACCACTGATCTCACAGTTTCCATTATTCGTTTTCTTGGCATTCATCATGATCATTTTCTTTTCAATTGTCTATCAAAGTATCTCCTTTCTGTTCTAGTGTTATCCATTCTCATCACATGCCGATACCACTAATGTGTACGCTTTTCTACAATCTCAGCAACCAAAACCACAGTACCAAATTCTTTCCTATTTACTCCTTTTATCATCTTGTTTTACTTGGTCTTCTGTATTATATACTTCATTCACGGTAGGAGTTTACCTCTGAAAGGTCTTTTTTCCTACCAATATCCTACTATATAATAGATTTCTGGTAGGGAAAAAGGCCTTTCAGAGGTAAACTCCTACTGTGAACGAACTTTATTTCTAATGCACGTTATTTTATTTTTGCTGCTTGGATTTTGCTGTTCTTGTCTAATAAGATACATGTTTCTAAGCCATAGATAAGAATTGGTAGGCCTACAAAGTAAGTGTTAAACTTGGTTAATTTAGTTTACTGGGATATTTTGCTAGCCCACAGTAGTTTTCTCATTAAAGTGTAGAAATGTGATGCTTTCCGTTTCCTTTTGAGAATTTCCTTCTTAACAATATTGTCCATTGAGATGATGCTTCCAAGGTATTTTAAGTTGGAAACTCATTCTAGGCTTGTTTCCTCCACAAGAACGTTTGTGAACTTATTCTTTTTCTCTTGATCGTCTTTTCCACTCTACTGATATTTGACTCAAATTCTTTGAAGTTGTCATTCCAAGCATTTGGTTTCTCCATTAATTTCAATTTAGTTTCTCCGCGCATATCAAAACATGATCTGTAAATTCCATTGTGTCAGGTCTATTGTCAGTTTCCTTGATAGATTTTATGATCCGTTCCATTACTCTGATGATTTGTAGTGGTATTAAGATAATTCCCTGTTGGTCTCCTTTCTATCTTTCAAACTACTCTAATCTTTTATTCTGTATCTGGACACAACACAACTGTTGGGCTCTGGTAAGCCTACAGTTTTTGTTTTTTTTAGCATCGTGTCTTACTTTACTATCCATTCAGGTTATACACCTATGTAAACCTACAGTACTAATTACACTAATGTACTATTAATTAGGAGGGTTGAATTTAGACAAAGTGTACCTGAATTTTCGCGGAGTAAGAGTGATAAACCATTTAGGAAAAACCACCTTCAGTACACCTGATTGGTATCGAAGCCCGATCTCGTTTTCGGCGGTCTAGTATATTGTGAGAATAGCGCCTTAAACCATGCAGCCACTAAAGCAGGTATTTCTTGTATAGGCTAACATAATTTTATTTTGGATGTCCAAAAGTACCATCACGATGTTCTTCCCACGTTCCCAGGACTCCATTAGCATTCTCACTGAGGATATGAGGTCTCTAGTACTTCGTGAATCCGTCCTGCTCTTCTAATAGGGATTCTACCATCTTCTTGAGTCTCTTCTTTATTATCTTTTCCAGCAGCTTCAATGTTTGTGACAGTAATGTGAGGTCCCTGTAGGCTCCACATTTACTTTTATTTCCCTTTTTGAACAATAGGATGATAACTCCTTTGGTCCAGTCTTTCGGGATCCTGTTCTCTTTCTAGATGACTGACAGCACTATGTATCGTACAACCAGTCTAAACCTGGCTTTCCGGCCACCTTTATCATGTCTCTGTTTAGTTTGTCAAACCATGATGACTTTTCATTTCTTGTGTTTTTCAATTTTATCTTTACTTCCAGCCATGCTAGAGGATGATGTACTTCATGGCTCATATCTATTCTGCAGTCATTGTCATTGTTGTTCCTGACATCTACATCTAACAGTTTATTAAAAGAGTCTTTAATTTTTTCTCTGATTCCTTCATTTGACCTCAACAAATTTCCACTATGTTTCCATGTTCACTCTTTCTATCTTTTACCACTTTGCATATTAACTTCATATTCCCTTGACTAGCTTCCTTTATATTGGTAACTAGACCCCCCCCACACACACACACACACACACTATTATTTTCAACACACATATTGAAGAATCATCATAGACTCTACCATAAAATATGAATGACTATTGACATTTTTATGAGGAATAAATTACATTTTCAAAATAAAATATGTCCTATGTTACTCATTGATAATGCAGCTTTATATTGGTGAAAGAATTTTTAAAATCGGTCCAGTAGTTTTTGAGTTCATCCATTACAAAAAAAAATCAAATCTTTCCTCTTTATAATATCATATTAGTATTGGTGATAAACTCATCCAAAAACTTTTCCTTTTCTTCCTGAATTAACTGTTATTCTTTTTTTTCACCACACCTTACTACCCTTTTGGATTATACACATATATACTAATTACGCTGGTTTGTGTTAGGAATGAGGAAGGTTGAAATTTGATGAAGTATACTCGAATTTGCATGGAGTGAGATAGGTAAACCATTTAGGAGAATCCATCCGAGCATTAGGCTTTACATTCGACCAGGATTTGAACCCTGATCTCCCTATCATTGGCAATCTAGTCTAACATGAGAGTGACACCTTAGACCATGTGGGCACTAGAGCAGGCTGTCACAAAGTTAAATTATACGTAAGATGTATGTACTAAAGTGATTGATGTCACAAGAACTGTCAAAATACTGATGAACTCGCGTGCCTTTCTACCCCACCTTAATGATCAGGCCTAGTTGTATAAAATGTACGAAATATTCTGTTAGAAGAAACTTGTATTGAATCCAAGTTAGGATTGATATGTATGGCAGAAAATCCATAATGAAGCAATTATAGGCTTGAAAAACCATCACTATAAATTTGCTGTCCCCAGTATTTATTCACTTGTGTTTGTGACTATACTTGTAGGTAATTGAACATGATATTAAACTTAAACCAATGTTCTCAGTTCTAATTGGGTGTCATTATTAGGAGAGATTTTTTTTTTCCTAAGCAAATATCCCATAAACATACCAGTAAGAAAAATATAATAAAGGGCATTTTGTTATAAGCGGCCTACCGTTTTTTACTTTATTTCAGGGCGAAAACTATCCAGTTAGAGAAAATGAAGTCAAGAATTATACACGAAGTGGAAGCAACTGAACAAGAAGAAAAATGCTTAACGGAATATAAACAAGAAATGGACCTGTTGATGCAGGAAAAAATGGCACACGTAGAAGAGTTGAGACAAATTCATGCCGACATTAATGCGGTAACTTTCTTATTTAATGCTATTACTTGTAAATTAAACCATTTATTATAACAACGGAAAACATAGTTAAGCTATTATAGTTTTTAACCGCAACTTAATATTATACCAAAATTAAAAAATGACACCTGGATACGGAAATTGAACCTGGGACCTTTGGCTTAGTACTCCAATGCTCTAACAACTGAGCTATCCAGGAGTTGTCTCAGCCCCAGGATTATTCTTTACTCATGATTTAAGGCAGAGTCTGTCATAGATGTGTGGAAATTGTCAGCTACATAGGAGCAATCAATAAAGATCACAAGATATAAGATAACACAGCCACCTTCGACTCGATAAGGCATGCTGCCAATAGTACAATGGTTAGAGCATTGGCATACTAACCCAAAAGTCCCTGGTTTAATTCCTTTGTTCATGTGTCATTCTTCAATTTAATGAATTTATTATGATATCTGGACAAATTGGGCACATTTTTATTTTCTCCCGGGTGGTGTCACTTGGGCGTAGAAGCTATACCCGATAATGGTTGGAAGAGCAGTAGAGAAAATTCAAATATATTTATTTGCGACCAATATTGCAAACATTTTACTATATTATTTGTGTTATTCTATAGGTATTGATAATATGTACCAAAAGTGACAGCTGCGGATAACATGACTTGGCATTTAAATATATTAAAATTGTTTTAGTAACTTAACTTCTAATGCTTTTCTTACTAAAATCATACTATACGTTGTCTTGCAATGCAAGTACTAATTTCGGTGTCTGCCAAAATGTGGTCAATAGTTGGGTACAACGTTTACAAAATTTTATTTATTGTACTCACATTTTGATAATTTGTTCTTATATAAATATAACTTTACAAATAGATTGTCAGTTTATATAAAAGTGTGAATTTAATGTTCTAATTTCATATAGATATAGCCCAGGCCTGTGCTTACTAAACACATGAACCAAGATTTTAACCTAAAAACAGATTTTGAGAGGCGAAACCTCGTTAGAAACGTGTCACTATGGCAACAACCATTTTAACTTCCAGTTAAAAGTTATCAGGTACTTAAATCTGCCGATAAAAATGTGATGGATAAAAACATTTGATCTCACAGTCATAAGATGCACTTTTAACTTATCCACCAGATTAATATTTATCCAGGAGTCATAAGACCGACCCTAAATGGCTCAATAAAACTAGATTGGTTAGTAAAACATCTAAAATGTATGTTTTAGTGACACAAATGAACATTATTACATGGACATAAAGCTGAAGTGTAGGTTAAAATAATGAATGGTTAGTTTTTTGGTTCCATTTCTACCATTAGTGTTCACCACCACCTAGAAATTATCTTTGAGAGTTTCAGTTTCATTATTTACTGGAAGGTTGCCTTACTTAAACTTTTGTAGACAGGGATCACAAACTCACGACATTCATAAATTTGAAAAGAATTAAAAAAATACTTAGAACTGTTTCAAACTATGTTTTTTATTCATTGTTTTAAATACGTGTTTGTGGGAATTTTTATTTATGTAATTTAACATATTTGCTTGGATAATTAAGTGATTTTAAATACATAGCATAGCTAGTATGTCGGTGTGTATGCGGATTAAACATCAGCTTCTTCTGGTGCCAGTGTCAAAGACGTCAAGAGTTCAAATTCCAGCCAGAAGTACAGAAGGGGTTTTTATTGAGTGTTTTCCCACATTCTCTCCACTCAAATGTTATTTCATTTCTTTTAAATAATATTTTTCTCATCCCTTAACCACCAGTGTGATTAAAATATGTGCATGATCAAGACACGCTGCAAAAACAAACACATAAAATAAATTTAAGCAACATATTTGTATAGTCTCTGGCCTGCAATATGCTCATAGTTTGTGAGTCTGCAACCCTTCAACTATTTTGTGTTTTAGACCACTGGTTTAAGAGGTGGGGACATTTTTTTAGGAATATAAATCCTTAACACACCTGTTTTTTAAAGTGTTTGTTTGTTCTACAGATGGAGAATGTGATAAAACAGGCAGAGGAGTCACGCAACAGAGCATTGGAGACAGCCAAGCGTATCCACGATGAATACAGACCACTCAAGATGGACATTGATCGCATGAGACGGGATTATCTTGGTCTGGAAAGACTCCCAGAACTGCACGAAGAGGAGCGGGAATTGATCCCACCAGAGTAAGTCTAGGGTGGAAAGCACGTGGTGATGTAGATGGACGTTAGTAGGAACATGTTAGGAGGATAAGAACAGATACAAATGTTTCTTAAACTACTCTCATATATTCACAAGTCAAATCATGTGAACTGCAGGTCTCACTTTTGATGAATTGCATCAATACCTGCATTTCATTATCATTGACCACAGAAAAATATGTTTGAATTTTCTAAAAAATTTATCAATATTTTTTTCCCAAGGTTTTACACACCTCTAGAATATTGCTAATGTCAAATCTGTGTCATACTTGGGATGTCTATTCTTTAAAAAAATTCTTTCGGTTTCTTAAAACTCCAAGTTCCTATTTGTTTTTTTTCTCTAAATTGTCCATAAAAATGGGAATTTCTTTTGATAAACATGGGAGATTTTTTTACTGAGAAAATATTGGCAACCCTGTTAGTAATGTAACTTCTAGCAGGTTGTATAACTCCCAGAAGATTGTTTGTCCGCAGTTACTTCGACAAACACTTCAAGTCAGACTGGAGGCCTAACCTGCGGGAAGAGTCGGCCATGTCCAGCATGGCGATGGCTCACCACCAGGGGGCGGCCTCTGCTTTCCTGGCACCCCCGCAGCCTCCGCTGCAGCTGGTACAAAGTAACAAGCCTGATCACAGACCCATGTCATCCGCCCCTGGTCCGGCCCCCACATTCAGGTATGTGGTGTTGTAATACATTACTACGAGTTTGGTGGGCAGAAAAAATCACAGAAATCAGGTTTATGTTACAGTTTTTTATATATTTTGTTTTGTCTAAGAGCTATTTATTGTAAGTTGGTTTCATCTTAAATATTCTTTAATTGCTGTTTACAAGTAAGTAGGAATGTGTCAAATCTTCATTTTCCCAGCGAATCCTAATATTAGAAAAATGGAAAACATATATGATTAACTTTCCCTCACTGCTATTGATTTTTTTCATAATCATATACTGATTTTGTTCGTCTGGTGTAGTAAATTAATCATATGGGGTTTGGTTGTTGGGTATTTTATTTTGAAATACAAGCATACGTCACAATAATAAAAACAATTAGGGGTGTGCAAAACTTCAACTTGGTTTTGACTTTACTTCGAAAACAATACCTGCTTTGATGAATAAAAATATTCACAAACTCAATTTATGTTCATTTATCGCCATTCTGAGCTGTTGTGTATAATTATTATAGATTAATATTAATTTGAAAAAAATCTGGAATAATTGAATAGCATGTTGTGATAGTGACATTTATCAGAATAAAAGAAAATATTACAAATACTTTTGCAACAAAATATTTTCCAATTAATATTAGTGCATAAAGTAATATTAATAACCACAATATAATATTTTTTTCAATCATAAAGCAACAAAAAATATTTGAATTCAGGCTTTGAGATTATTTTAAATATTTAATTTGAGTTTGCTTCAAATGGTAAAAGGAAACTTTGCACACCCGAAAAGATGCGATTCAAAATTTAAAAAATAATTTTGAAAGGATTTGAAGACACATTTTATAAAAGTAAGTCAAAAACTTTTACTTGGGGCAACTGGTGAATGCTCCTAAAGAACTTTAGATAGCATGTGCAATAGGGGACTGTTCAATCACTATGTAAGCCTATTTCTGGGCCATTTTGGACCCACTGTCCTCGTTAGTAAGTAAAAATAAGCAAATAATCAACTCCCACTTCCACCGGTCTTGTTTATATAATATTTGTAATTTTTTTTAATCTGTTCACAGTAATGCGTTAATAACCATGATTAATTTTCTCATGCAATTTTAAATTAGATTAAAGTAGAAGTGTAAATTAATGGTGGGAAAAATTATAAACACTGTGGTAAAATGAATTTAAATTTATTGTACTAAATAGGTTAAATATTAGTCTCGACTATTTTAATTATTATGTGTCCATTAAGGGTGGTCGATTCACTACACCATTCTTACCGTCTCTTTCTCTTTGTCTTCTGTAAGCACTGTTCTGACCCCCTCTACTCTCTTGTCAGCAAAAATAAGCAAAGATCAAATCTCCCCCCACCCCAAGTGTTAATGCAGGGATGAAAACTGGTCAGTAAAGTCAGTAAAAGTCAGTATTTTCATCTTGGTCAGTAATTTGTCTATGTTCTTTTTTAATTGGTCAGTAAAGTTAATATACTTTTGTTTTTATGTCTGCAATTTGTGATATTTTTTTTGTTTTTGTTAGTGCATTTTGGGGAAAACGTGAATACTTACCAGTAAGATAACAGATTTTTTCAGTTCATTTCAAGGTAAAAGACATTCGTTTTCTCATTTTTCCTAAACTGGTAATAATTATTATTATACTGACAAGAATGGCCCAATGATGAAAATGGTTCTTGAACATTTTTGAAAAGGAAAAGCTACTATTTTTAATGGAAGCAAAAAAAAAAATCATAGAAGGCTGCAAATGCCTTTTACTCAGATATCTTCAATGTTTAGCTCTTGCACAGTGAGTCAACGAAGAAACGCACAAGGATATAATGAAAGTAGCAGCTGCACTCCCCAATTCCTCTGGACATGATTGTGGATGAATGAAAACTTCTTAGATTCAAAGACGAAACTGTCAGTGAAACTTGCCGCATAGATACGTACTGGAATCAGTTTTTTGAAATTACAAAACCGTTTGGAGATCCGAAATACCCACTGATAACCATGCTGGTAAAAGCAGCATTATCGCTATCGTATGGTAGTGCAGACATAGAATGACATTTTTCAAAATCTGGACGCATTTTGACTAGTGACAGGGCCAAAATCTCAGAAATAACTGTGAATACTCACTTGCTGCTCAAGGAAACTTATTTGGAAGAAGGTACAAGAAAGGTGGATTAAACATATAAAAGGGATGAACACAATATGGCTTCTACAATGAAAAGAAGAACACAGTTCACACTTTTACATTGCTGCCACTGAACAAGAGGTAATGTTTGCCTCTTGAATAAATTCCCCCGACCTAGGTTTCCTCTTTTAGGAAGTTGCGTTGCGCGTTTCACACTCCTCTCTGATGAGTTCTGATAGAATGAAACCTAGGTCGGGGGATTGGGCGGTGACGATCAATTTTCTTTAAGAGGCAACCATTACCTCTTTGTCCATTGGAAGCAGTGTAAAGTGTGAACTGTATTCTTATTTTAATTGTAAAAGCCATATTGTGTTTCTCCCTTTTATGTTTCTACCCACCTTTCCTCTACCTTCTCCCAAATATAATGGAATTGCCTCATATAGCGAAAAGAGGTTTTCCTTATAGAGGTATATCATATATATGAAAATAAAGTATATCATGCTAATACCACGCAGGAGCTTTGACAAATGGCAAGAGAAGCTCATGTTCATTACAAGAAATTCTGTAATGAACAGCCATTAAAGAAAAGGAGCGAAAAGAATAAAACGGAAAAGGCTGATGAGCTAAAATGTTGAAGGCGATAGATGGTGAAAAGGGTATTATTCACGAGAATGAAGCAAATCTGAGACAAGAACAGAACGAGAAGAGGATGATTGCTCAAACTTTGCTAAGTGATGCAACCAAACATATTAAGGAGGCTGGTGGGATTCAACACGGCACAGCTCATACTAGGAGTGAAGAAGAGGACAACGAGAAAAAAGATGCAGCGAAGAAAACTGTTGATAAACGAAATGTTAATGTTTTGTTCTTGTTTTATTATTTGTATACAGTAATTTTTAATATGTTTTGTTGCCATTTTATTGTTATTCTATTATTGTTAAAAGGGAAGTTTTTCACTTGAATATTTTAGTACAGTAATGGGAACATTGTCTTAACTTTATATAAAAAAAATCAATAAAAAGGTGTGCGATGGCTGGCTATGAGGATGGTGGAGGACAGATAATAACAATAAAAAATGTTTTTAATGAATCCCAGTTTTACTTTTAAAACTCTAATTATTGATAAAACTGTAATTAAATTTTTTCAGTAATTTATCAGTTTTTTTCTATTTTGATCGTTAAAGTCAGTAGTTCTTACCCTTTGACCGGTTTTTATCACTGTTATTTAGTAATTGAAAGATTCCTAGACTGTCAAGGTACTGAATTAGCGATCTGCTAAAATATAATTTTAAAAACGTAGGTTCAGGTGAATGGAGAAAGAACTGGATCAATCCCACCTACCCCGCATTCTCTTGTTCTGACCTACCTAACCAAGCACAATTTATGTTTACAGACAGCAGCCTCCACCGATGAAATCTTGTTTGTCGTGTCATCAACAGATACACCGCAATGCTCCCATATGCCCTTTGTGCAAGGCCAAGTCACGCAGCCGAAATCCCAAAAAACCTAAGAAAAAGGATTAGGAAGAAAAAAAAAATTAAAATTAGTATATTTAAGAATCTCAAAAGTGTATTGTTTTTGTCTTAAGTGTGGATGTTCAATGTAATAAATAATTCATATGGTTGTATTTATTCTTAAATGTAAAACATTAATGTAACTAATCAAGATAATTGTTTTACCCATAATTCTTAAACTATTCTCTTAAATACACATATTTTATTTTATCAGAATTCAAAATGTGTGCTTAAAATGTAATACATTTGAATGTTAAATGTCTTCCTTGTAAAATGAGTTTTCTGAATATGAGAAATTTTCCCACAGTATATTAAACTATCAACTATGACAACCTACAGTCCTGATTTCCGGAGAAGTGTGTGCACTAGGCTGGTTAGTGGAAGTTCCCCCTCTTCATCTGGGAGAAAGCACAAATACAAGGGAAGCTATGAAGTGTGTTAGTTATCGCTCCCCTGTTGTCTTTTGCACAGAATTCTATAAGCAAGCAAGAAAGAACCTACAAAACCCGTTTCTTTGCCCGAACTATCTAAGGTGCCACTCTCGTATTAAACTTATCGAGGCTCAAATCATAGTCGGGGTCCACTGAGGGTATCTTTCTACTCCCCCAAATGATTTCTCACTCTTCTTCCATGCAAATGCAGGTAAAATACCTCTAAAATGCTTCCTCCCTCATCCAAAAATAGTGACATGCAAAATTTGCATTTGAAATAACATGAATTTGAGCTTTTTTTTTTTTCTAAATAATTTCTTTGTAATTCGGGAAAAACCACATCAAATATAATTTTCAATATGGAAACACTGGTGATAGTACTAAGCCGAGGCTGCCGTGGAAAAGATTTCTCGCTAGGTCCAATCAACAACATTAATTTATTTGGACCTTGCTACAGGCAGTCATGTTCGGAAAAATTATATCTTCATAATTTTTATTCCCTTCTATTTATTTGATAGTAGTTCAGTCTTCTAAGACGACATGTTTCCGGTGTTATTATTTTTTGATCTAAACCTAAATTGATAATCGATTATTTCAATATTGCTATTCATAAGACTTGAGGTAATGATATTGAGGTATCAAGTTTGATATTACTAAAACGTGAAACTTTTGTGGGTATTTATATTTTTCTTCAAATATATTAATAAATAGTTAAATACACATTATGAATGAAAAATGGAGTCTCTTAACCTAATTTTTTTTATTGAATACTAATTTGACTCATAGTTACATATAACATTGCTTTCAGGTATCACATTTTTAGAAAAATATCCTTGCCTTTGCATGTGTGTATCCATACCTTATTAGAGTAATTATTGTATATGTGAATAGTCTGAGTGAGTAGTAGGACGAACAATTAATAAAAAGCCTATTTTGTGTATATATATATTTTTTTAAAGCCAGCACACACCTCAATCAATTATATATGTAGATATTGTCAACCATTATCAGAGTGCAGACAAGTTGTTAAAAAACTAATGTAGCATTTCATAAAGCAGTCCTTCATTCTGGGAAACACATTTTCACTCAACCAAAAAAAACATTGGTTAAAATAAATATTTGGGCCATAAAAGTTATAATGTAAGCAGAGGCAATTTTTTGTTTAAAGAAAATAAACAATACCTTAGCAAAAATGTTATATTCTTTAACTACTATCTTTGGTTTGTTTGCAAAGCTTAGCCTTAATCTTTCTTATTTCACCATACCACTAAAGAAAAAGCTGATTTTTATTTAACAATATTCACCCACTTACCCAATGGGAATATCTCTCTCAAGTCTACTTGCATGCTGACAAGTGTCACCACAGATACTCCTTTTATTAAAACATTTTTTCCTCTAACAAGTAAGCAAGGGGGTTCCCAAACATTTTAGATTGAAGGAGTCCTTGCAACAGAAAAAATATATGCTGAATCCCTCGCAAAATATTTTTAACACTGATAATATGAATATTCAATAACAGCTAAATTTTACAAGAATAACTCAAATGAAAAACATGTCATGGCTTAGCCTTTGGCATGATGTTTATTCAGATATGAAAAAAAAATGTATTCCTAATAACTGATGGCTCTTTTACTGTGTGAAAAACAAACAATATTCTAACTATTGTGGAGCTCAATGGTTCCTCTTCTTAACAGTTTGAAAAATGCTGCATTGAATAACACCTACTCCTTAAACACACCTGTATCCTTCAATACTACCAAGGACTATAGAACTCTCTTGGCTGTCCTCATTAAATCCTCTAAAGTCTGTTCAGCGTAAGAATAGTTTTCTGAAAGGCCCTTTTCCCTATCAAAAATGTATTATATAGTAGGATATTGGTAGGAAAAAAGACCTTTCGGAGAGTAATTCCTACCGTTAATGGAGTATACTTCCACCTTTCTCCTCATTTAGCCTGCCAAGATATTTTATGTTGTGTACTTTCCTCAGCTCTATTCAATTCACCTTTTAGCTTTATTAGTCCTTACCCTCTTCTTTATCCTCACCTCTTCAAACTTTGCCATGCTAAATTTCATTTCCTCATTCCCCTTCAATCTCCCTCTATACCATCACTTCATGGCTTTCATTATTTCCAGCTGTGTTCTGAGAAAACTTAAAAATGTTAAGTCTTTAAAAAGTTATTTCTCTCAAACATTTCAAGTGATAAGCCAAAATAAAAACTGGGTTTTTGAGCCAGATTGTTCCATAATGTCAATTAGCATGACCCTTCCCTATGTTATACTATAGGTTAGAGTGGGTATTCCCAATCTTTTTTGTTTGGAGGAACCCTTAGCACGTTTTATTAACATTTTAAGAACCCCACATAGCTGACACATCACTGGTGCAGCAAAAGCGGGGTGGGGGTTTCAGGGTTAAAAAACACACCCCGGACCACGCTACCCACCTTTTTTTTATTCCTTAAGTTGTTGAGATCATACATGAGGAACTCTATAAATTAAGACAGACTTAATGAACTTCATGTAAATACATCCAGAGGTGTCTTAGTTAAGGACCCACTGGAAAAATACCAGAATTGGCCAGATCTGGAAATGCCATACTTACCCCAGTTCTGATATTTCCATTTGGGGAGGATGAATTTCTCAATGAACTTTCTATGAAGCCAAAGAAAATTAACATAAGATTAAAGTGAATTAGTTCAAAAGTGATTTTGTGAGTTACGGAGCTAGTGCAAGTTGCTTATTTGAATTTTCAGATTTTAGTTCATAAAATAATTTTATAACTCAATTTCCAAATTACAATTTATTGAAATTTGTATGTTTGTATATTCTAGCAGTATGCATAAGTAAACATGTGTTCATAAAAATTTAAGTCATAATAATTACAGAATTATTACCATTTTAAATTATTTAGGATATTATTGTATTTCTTTTGACACATTTGCATTTCGCAGTACTTTAGCTCTCGTAACTAGACACATCATACTGTGAAAAGTATTGGTGTCAGAGGAATAAGTCTTGTATCAAAATAAAATTCAATTCATTATCATTTTGTACACTTATAGGCTACTATCCATCTATTTCAATTAGGATAAAACATTTACACTGAGTGAAAATGTGTCTGCAGTAAAAACTTAATTACAGTTCTTTCATTAGAAACCAGTTTTTTTCAAAGTAAACCAATTGGAATATGGGAATTTTAATAATATCCCCATATCTTTTAAGGATGTTTTAGGATTACCGAGCATTTGATCGTGGTATCTTCTTGCGCACTGGTGTCTTGAATTCGATATCATCTACACTTTGCATAGAGCCTATTTTTTCACAGTAATGAACAATAACATAATAAAACAAACATATTTAAAAAAAAAATTTATTTACATATGTTACAAAATGATATATTAGCTACCTCCGTTATAAATTCTAAAATATATAGAAAGTTTACATTTCAAATCAAATGGCTACAGCCATGGCACAGTTTTGAGGTAGCAAAATGACATTCAGTTTGCAAACAATGATAGAAATTTCAAAAGATGTGTATTCAAATTGGCTAACTTTATTTACTTTAGACACTTTTCCTGAGTGTCGATGACATTTTGTTTTAATGGTAAAGGCACCTGCAGACGGGATAAACCCATTCTATAGGCCGAATTTGGCCTGCCGAGTGTAGTTTGAGGATCCTTGGTTTAGGCCATGAGAACGAAATTTTGGAGAAGTATTTTAGCTGTTACAAAAAGAAAGTGGATTAGGATGAAAATATGGGGTATGCAAATTAGTAGAGGAAGCAAAGATAAGATGGTATGGGCATGTAACGGGATGGAAAAAGGAAATTATCCCAATAAGAACAATGTAAATAAAGTTAGTACTGCATATTATCTGATTTTTTTGGTCTCATGCAAACCACAGTCAATATCTTTCTAAACACATTACAATTGCATGCAAAAAATTTACTTAAAATTTGTGGCGTAATTTCCCAGATGCTATAATATTTAACATTACTTGATTAAATTGAGGTAGAAAGTTAATCTGATTAAGGGTAGACTGTTAAACTAGATCCTTTTGTGGAGCAAGATCAAATGGATTTCACAGTGAATATTTTAAAATAGAATACATTAAAAATAAGTTTTGACATAAAAACAAGGCAAAGAACCTGTCATGTTAAGGCTATTATGATTATATAAGTATTAGGCAGAAGTGGTTATATTATTGTGTCCTATCCTGTCGTCTCCTTGAGTTCCCAGAATTTCTGATCAGGGAAGCCCTTGAGGGACGTGGCAATTTCAGAATAGGACGTGTCAACACAATTAAATAGGCAAATGCTCTAGCATTGCTAACCAAAAGTAAACAAGTGGTATTAGAAAATATAAATGTTTAGTAATTAAAGTTTTTTCTTCCTTTCGTTTGGCTTCTATAGTAGAAAAAGTCACATACACATTTAAACAGATTTTCTTTTAATTATGGCATTATTGCATCTACTTTTTTTATTTATGTCCATACATAAAAACTTTGTTTTTCAATGTATGTGTGACTTTCTACTATAGAAACCACACTGCATGTAGGCATTTCCCTTGGATATCATTTAATTAGGAACTGCTGCCGTATTATATTTTAAACGCTTAAAATGTTTCTTTTTATAAATTCCACCTATTTGAAAAATCATCCACGTAATCAAACAAGAGGGTAGCTAGCAGATGTGGCAACACCACAGTTGTTGTCACGGTTTCGGGCCATCTTGATGTATCCGTCGTCCCCCCAAGTGAGACCCCATGAGTTCTTCACAATCCAATAGTCCTGGTTGTCCTCGTCAGTACCATACCCCACCACAAGCACACCGTGGTCCAAAGTCTCATTGCTGCACATTGGCTCGTAATAAACACCTGCAAGTAACATTTTGCCGGTTTTTCACTTTGAAGCAAAATCTGATCAAATAATATAAAATATTTAAAAATATATATAACTAATTTACAAAATGTTATATTGCAAACATAATTTAACATATTTCAACCTTGATTTATAAAGTGAATTACCATAAGTAATTTAACTATTTTAGATTTTTCTCAGATGAAAATTAAATTGTGGTGTAAATAACAGCAAAAAATGACAAAATGGAAAATAAAATGTGTAATTTAACTTTAAAAAATTTATTAGCGAAGCTTCACACCAATCTTTGAGTAAATTTAATTTGACTTCAAATAGATACAATTGTGTATACAAACATAAAATATGTGTAAACAGTCATTTGAACTGAATAAATAAAATAATTTAAGCTTTTTTCCTTCATACGATATATTCAGACTAGAGATGGGCCCCTCAAATATTCAAATCCACCGAATCCTGACGAGTATTTGAGATTCGAGGATCATGTAAAAGAAAAGGTTTACCTGGTGGACCAAGCAAAAATCATGAAAACTTTGCTAAATTAACTATCATAATAACAAATTTAAATTATTACCAGTTTTATAAAATTGAAAAGACTCCTGACTAGCATCAATGGCAATTGAGACAGGTCCAATGGTGGCAACAGCTTCCATTAACTGATCTTCACTTCCAGACTCGATGTCTGTGAATCCAACATCTGTAGCTCCGCTGTTTTGTGGGTTGTAGCGACACTTCTCATCCTTAATAGAATACAAATCAAAGATTAAAAAAAAAATGTATTTACTATTTATGTTAACTGAAGTTTTTCTTTATAACATCTGGAAGCCACAGTTGGATTTTAAATGTACCACGAAACATATTTCCCGGGATACTTGAGTTTGAACACATACGAGGGTAAAATTTGTGTTTATTAAATTTTATGTTTGACTTATGTTAGGAAATATATATACGTTAGGAGAATGAATATATATATTTAGAGTGCTGATGACAAGGAGCAAGGAGATCGGTGTTAGATTCTGTTTGGGTGTGGTGAGTATAGTTTCCCCTTCCCTATATGGTCTCCCACTCTTTTTCCACACAAATGTGGGTGCACTTCCTCAAAATTTAACCTTCCTCATACATACATAACTCATAATTTATACATTGGTGCATAACCTGAAAAGTAAATAAAAAGTAGGAAATAAGACACCATACCATAAAAATATATGAGAAATTAAATTTTTTGTTTATTAAAATACCAAGGTAAAATTTGAATTGCCAGATTTTTTTTTTCTTCCAAAATTGAGTAATTCAAAGAAATGCATTAGCATTCATGCAGAAATAAGATAAAAATTCACTCAGGGAAATATAAACCTATTTACTAATACTATATCAAGTCGGGATTAAACTTCAGCTAGCCGGGTCAAAGTTTAAAGTACAAACCAATACACTAATATTATCTGGCAACAAAACTAATGTTAGTATAGTAACTGAAGCACTTGGGGAGATTATTTTCACATCATGTAAACGATTATCTTATCAAAATGACCTTAGAATTTGGTTACAAAGTATCATTTCCTGATTTATGAAAGAAAAAAAAGAGAAACTTCCTTGTATAAAATTGGCACAAATACAAGATAAGCGTCAAGTGATTGGGTGAAGGTCTACCAGCTCTAATAATCATTATTGGAACTGTTTATGTCTCAAAGTTGGGTTCAATACAATTGTTTACGGATTTCAAATATTATCTTCAATTTAACTACAAATCTCAGGTTCAAACACGAATCTTGGAAAAAACTATGAACAGAATAAAAAATAAGTAACTAAATGTTAATTAAAAGAATTCCAGGGTGCATTCATTATAATCATAATACATTCACAACCTTAGTTTATTTGGATTACAGCTCAAAAAGTTACAAGAAATAATCCCTAATACAACCCTATGCCAACAGCTGACATCTGTCACTTTGGATAACTGTAATGAAAATGTATGGTAATGTATGAATTTGAGGTTGGACACAAAGCCTTTTTATCGTTTTATTCAACTTAAAAAAATTATTATTCACATTACTTTCACGAAAGGTCTAACGAACATAACTTCAAAATGGTGACCGACATATTTAAACCATGTGATTGAACATCACGGAAACAAGTTCTTTAAAATGGTGCACCCACGCAGGTAATAAAAGTATTTTATTCAGTTAAATATTTTGAAATACAATAAAATAATCATAGAATAATTTATATATATATATATATTTATTTGTATATATATATATTTGTATATATATATATTTGTATATATATATATTTATTTGTATATATATATATATATATAAATATTTTATCTTTTCAAGTAAATAAGATGCCTGTTTAAAAGGTATTAATGTATGCACTATATTACACATTGTAGATAACATTCCAATACAGAGAATAAGTACTTTTAATTATGTTTCAAGTATTGTTTCGGATTGGGTAAAAAGAAAGTATTAAAAGTTATGAAACAGTTTAAGCAAACTTAAGTTTATGTTATTTTAAATGTAAAATATAACATGTAATTTAAAAACTTAACATTTATAACAATACAATGAGCTTTTATAAGTGTGGCAATTCAAAACTTAAACATATGATTTTTGAACTCTCATCCAGGTCAAAACCTATTAGGATGAGAGACTATAATTAAGTACCATGTATAGGGTGTGCTTTGTACCCGTGTTTATATTGTCAACGTTTCCAGCCTGTGGCCGGGTGAGTTGAGTAAAATGCCTCCATCTTCCTCTATCCTCCAACCAGTCTTCGCCTCTCATTTGCAAACTTATCTATTCCTCTTAATCTATTTGTTGGCCTCCAACGCATTCTTTATCCTACATACCTACTTAATCTGGACATCATACTTTTTAGTGTTCTCTGCTTATCCATCCTCATTACATGCCCTTACCATCTCAACCTTACTTCCTCTACTGTCTCGTGTACTCCCACTCCTTCCCAGATCATTTTACTCCTAATATCGTTTCTCCTCATGACAGTTAACCAAGTTCAAAGTACGCTTTTGACAGCACTATATAATTATTACATATGCGGTATAAATCTGGACAAGGGATGCAATCGACAAGGAAGGCTTAGCCTATGAGAATTAATTTGATGAGGAGCGTTCTAAGTGTCGCAGGGAGAGATAATAACAATAAAGTTGGTGAGGAGTATTCTAGCTGTGAAGGGAGAGATAGGATTAGGAATGAAGTTGGTGAGGAGCATTATAGCTGTCGCAGGGAGATAGGATCAGGAATGAAGTTGGTGAGGAGCATTCTAGCTGTCACGGGGTGAGATAGGATCAGGAATGAAGTTGATGAGGAGCATTCTAGCTGTCACTGGGTGAGATAGGATTAGGAATGAAGGTGGTGAGGAGCATTCTAGCTGTCACGGGGTGAGATAGGATTAGGAATGAAGGTGGTGAGGAGCATTCTAGCTGTCACGGGGTGAGATAGGATCAGGAATGAAGTTGGTTGAAGTTGGTGAGGAGCATTCTAGCTGTCACGGGGTGAGATAGGATTAGGAATGAAGGTGGTGAGGAGCATTCTAGCTGTCACGAGGTGAGATAGGATTAGGAATGAAGTTGGTGAGGAGCATTCTAGCTAAGTTAATAATTCTAACAAACGCATCTTCAATAGGAGAGTAAAAAAAATCAACTCACATGGGCCCTGTAAGGGTATAGCTTCTCTTTGTCCAACCCTTTGTTGTCTTTGATGTACGCAAAGGCAAAGTCCATCATACCTCCATTGCACCCGTTATTACCGTACTTGGTGGAACAGTCGATAAGGTTCTGCTCGCTCAAAGATACCAGGAACCCCGTCTTTCTGAAGTGTTGACCTTCCAAAGATCCGGTCTGGAACACGAACAAGAAAATATCCCATTGTTTCAATCACGTGAGTGATTATGTCCTTACTATTGCATACGTTAGTGTTAAGACAAAGAACCAGTGTTGAAATAAGAAGTCTGTTAATTATTTCTAAAAGCTAACAATAATAATAAAAAAAGGGTTACTCAGGGTTCAGTTAAAGTGTGTTTAAAAATTTACCCGAATGCAATGTAATGTAATACTATTCTGTGACACATTCCCATCATGAAATTATGTCACACTATGAGGTGTTTAAAGATACCAGTCTATTATTATTATTATTATTAGCACCGCGTCTTACTACCCGTTCGGGTTGTACGCACTTACGCTAATGTGTAATGGTAGNATGGAGGACCTACAGTTTAACGTGGAATCCGAACCACGGTGGAGGCCTGGCATTCCTCACATTCACAAGATGTCTTGTCAGAGGTGAAGGAAGGGTTTGGTAATCAGATAAATCTTTGCCGGGACGGAGGATTGAACCCCGGCCGCCAGCATAGAAGTCTGACACCTTACCCCTAGACCACCAGGTCACCCGATACCAGTCTAAAGCAATGGCCTATCCGATAGTGCGATCTAAGTTAGATTTCAATGAGATAATATTGAGACATTAAAAGATCACCTTACACCAGAAGCAGAGATGTCACGATACTTCCTTTTCTCAATTCTGATTCTCAAGTTCAACCTCGATTTTTCAATTCTCAATTCTGATTCTTGAACATTTTTTTAGTCATTTTTACACATTTTTAGGTACTCAACTTTATAACATACCAAAAAACTTAAAAAAACATTCATGGTAATAAAAAAATCATTTTTAACAAAGAAAGATATCAATTTTATTAAGTATTAAATTATCTAATCAAAATAAGAAGAAATTACATTATATTAAACATTTAATATTACGTACAAATAAAGACACATTGAATAAAACATTTCTAAAAGGAAAACAAGAATTATAAACAGTTGTTGAGAACAAAAATGTATACAATTCATCAAATAGGACCGTTAAATGAAAGTGCACTGTTTTGACTTAATGACATTTGAAAGAAAACTTAAATATCATACTGGTAGCAAGTAAACAAACAAGATAATAATTGTATACATCACTTAATTTTTAAATTGTAAGAAAATTAATAAAATAGTAAAAATATATTTGCTTAGGCCTATAACATTTGTTGCAAATTAAACTGTAAACTTGTCAAATAAAAGAGATTACCTTTGTAGAACCAGGCAAAACTTTTTTTTTTTAGATATTTAATAATTGTTATTGTATAGAAAATCTAACGTACCTGAAACCATACTCCCCCTCCCCTTTAATGCGAAACTTGGACTTGACCATTACAAAACATATTCACTTGAAACATTAATCTCCCAAGTTTAGAGGTAAGTATTTATTAAGCACACCAAAATTTTTCAAAAATTAAAATCAAACAGAAAATTCAAATAAATAAAAATTGATACACCAAATTGTGGGTTTTAAAATGGATAGAAGAACACATTTCACACTTTACAAAAATTTAAAGTCATCAACCATAGTTGATCCAACTTTAGTGTTGATCGCAAATTAATGTTTGAGAAAAAATTTATCTTAAGTTCTATTCTGAAAGTCGATCTTCAAAGATAGTAAGTTTATAATCTAAAAGCGTCAATTTTTCAAAAATGTGCCAAAAGGGGGTGGGGGGAGGACACCACTTCAAATAGCTTCTAGAGGCATCTATCTAACTTTGATAGTAAAAAAATAAGGTGAAGAGCCCTCTAAATAACTTTTTATGGACATCAAAATTTCTAGAGTATCACTATATAATTATGTATAGGGAATCTAATCTATAAAAAAAATATGATCTAGCGCTACTTAAAATAGCTTTTAAAGGCATATAATTTTCAAAAAATTGCTGGAGGGCTACTCCAAATAGCCTCAAGGATTACACAATTTAAAAAAAAAAAATCTGGGGAAGTCTACTCTAGATTTCTCTTGAATTAGTATAACTTTCAAAAAAACTACACTTTTGAGGTCCACTCCAAATGAGTTCTATTGCATCCACTTTTCTAACATAACTAGAAGGAAGAAAAATTCATAAAAAAATAAATTGATATTTCCCCTTCACCCCATCACACAAATAAGTTTCCACCACCACCACCACCCCCTTTTAAAATATTTTTCTTATTTCTTAGAAATCTTAACATCATGTCATGGACATACAATTTGGAATTCTCCCAAAATTAAATTCTCCCTACACTCGTGAGACTGACTGCTACCTTTCATGGTAAAAAGAGTGTAATTGGAAAACAGGGAAAACCTGTAAAATAGAATTAATTGGCTGTAACATGAAAGTCCCTGTGTTAGTTTTTAGTGAATATGTGAAAATTCCAGAAATTTGATCAAATTCCTTGACTTTTCCCTGACCAAGCAAATTCCCTCATTTTTTCAGTTTTCCACCCGGACACCTTGGACCAAACTTAGTTCGGTCTCCTGTTTTTATACCATGCAAAGATTACATTTTTTACATATAAAGGACTTGAATCAGTTTCACAGAGGTTGCATCAATGCCCTTTGCAACCATTTGTATATTTACATTATTGAGTTAAGCAAGAGGGATGTAGAATTTTAGATTGAATATAACTGCATTTGTATGAAGGGAATGTGAGAAACCATTTAATAAAAACCATCCACACTCGACCCAGCTTCGAACCTCAATAGCCCTATAAAAGGCAATTCAGTATGAGTGTGTCAGTCCAAGAACAAAAGTTTTGCTACACTTTCTTTAGAAGATGAAAAAAAAGTACAGTTATTCATGACTAAAATTATTATTGGGCTATTTTAGTACAATTGTCTCCTTCAGCTAAAAACCAACCTTCATTTACACTGAATAACACAAAAGGAAGGAAGAAAAGTAAATGTATTTGTAACTAATAAATTAATAAAATAACATTTTACAGCATAATCTATTAACATCGGCATAAACTAACCTGTTCCAACATTTGTTTCTTAAGGTTGTGTATATGAACATATTTCAATTTAGTCCAAAATAAAGATTTGAATAAAAGAATCAAACAAATGATCCTACACATTAGCTCAGTATGTAGCGTGTCTGTCTACTGAGCCAAAGGTCCTGGGTTCGATTCCCAGAATGGCTAAACAATTTATCACTGGTGAAATATGGGTTTACCCTTTCACATTGATGAATTAATGGCCGGGGACTAGATGCTGTGCCTGCCCTACTCTTAAGTTAGATTATAAGGCATATGAAGCCACAACAGGCCTTGTCAAGCCAGTAGTGTAAAATATATATATATATAACTTGAATAAAAACTGCCACAGGCTGTAAACAGTAATGGATTGAAAGGAAAAAAAAGGACCTTAAGCTTGGTGCAATTCAGACCTAAATGTTTGATAAATTACATACACTCTACATCTCTAAAAATGTGACTAGTAACATTAAAATTGTGGATAGAGAATACTTTTCAAGTCTTGACAAAACTCAAGAATGCATATATATATATGCTAATCAACTTCGTAATGGCACTCACCGCACTGAAAGACCAGCATGATCCACAATGTCCCTGGTTTTTGACAGGGGTGACTGCCCCCTTATCCCTCCAGTCCACGCTGTTTGGCAGCTTCACATTGGCAGGGCTGATAAACGATGCCCCACGCAAGGGTTCAGTGGCGAACGCAGAGTTACCAGGCAACGACCGGTTGAAGCCGTTCAGTGTGTTCACAAACTCATGATGCAACTGCAAAATTATGTCATGATAGCCATTAGAACCTTTTATTCGTCTATATTAATGTTGCTCAAATTGTGGCCCAAGGTACGCAAAGGGTTTCAGGCCTATGCAAAATACCACCAAGTTTTACTAATCATAATATTTATATTATGAAAGTCTGATGATTAAATTTATCACCTGTTATCGTTGATTATATAGACCTTTATTTTCCTCCGACAGAGCTTAGCTAACTTCACCGGATTTTTTTTACTTTGAATGACTATTTTAATAATAATTTTGTTTCCTTTTGTTTACATATAAAAAAAACTAAGAGGGGTACATTGGTAAGGCAAAGGTACCAAAGGAGAAGAGGACTTGCGAGTGTGAATGGCGAAAGTTTCTGGAAACAATTATCTATAGTCTAGACATGGAGTTTCCAACCTTTCCTTTTGCTGGGCTTGATCTCTTTAAGCCATTGTGATCCCTTCCATACAAGAATTCAAATCCTAGTTCCCCCCACCGCACTTCTAACTTCCTGTTCGGTATATTTGCATTTAAATACACTAGTGGAGTGGATATAGTTTAGAGGAAGTGTATCTTTATTTTCAGGGAAGGGGAAGGATAACTATTTAGGGAGAATTACCCCAAGTATACATGGTCAGGATTCAAATCCTGACCTCTTCACCGACAAGTCAAGCAACTACAGGGAATAGAGACCCAAGCCTTGAAAGACGGTATAGTTTTGTACTAGTCTTCCCCGCTATATCGTCAAGTGGAACAGACATGTTCTATACTGGTCTTTCCCGTTGTATCGTCAAGTGGAACAGAAGTGATCTATACTGGTCTTGCCCGTTGTATCGTCAAGTGGAAGACATGTTCTATACTGGTCTTCCCCGCTGTATCGTCAAGTGGAATAGACATGTTCTATATTGGTCTTCCCCGCTGTATCCCAAGGTACGCAAAGGGTTTCAGGGAGTCGGCCTATGCAAAATACCAGCAAGTTTTACTAATCATAATATTTATTTTATGAAAGTCTGATGATTAAATTTATCACCTGTTATCGTTGATTATATAGACCTTTATTTCCCTCTGACAGAGCTTAGCTAACTTCACCGGATTTTTTTACTTTGAATGACTATTTTAATAATAAGTTTGTTTCCTTTTGTTTACATATAAAAAAACTAAGAGGGGTACATTGGTGAGGCAAAGGCACCAAAGGGGAAGGGGACTTGCGAGTGTGAATGGCGAAAGTTTCCGGAAACAATTATCTATAGTCTAGACATGGAGTTTCCAACCTTACCTTTTGCTGGGCTTGATCTCTTTAAGCCATTGTGATCCCTTCCATACAAGAATTCAAATCCTAGTTCCCCCCACTGCACTTCTAACTCCCTCTTTGGTGTATATGCATTTAAATACATTAGTGGAGTGGATATAGTTTAGAGGAAGTGTATCTTTATTTTCAGGGAAGGGGATAACTATTTAGGGAGAATTACCCCAAGTATACATGGTCAGGAATCAAATCCTGACCTCTCTTCACCGACAAGTCAAGCAACTACAGGGAATACAGACCCAAGCCTTGAAAGATGGTATAGTTTTGTACTAGTCTTCCCCGCTGTATTGGCAAGTGAAACAGACGTGTTTTGAACTATCGTTATAAAATGTATATTATCTGCATGTTCTAGAGTTAAATGGTGTCACAAACAATACATATTTATTTAAATAAATTACAACAAGTAAACAGGTATTTTCCTTAAAGTAACATCCTGTCAAAGAAGTTCAATATGACATAGCTAAAAGACGATCAACGAGAGCTTTCCAGAAGACACCCTTATGGCAGATAAGAAACGAGGACAGTGAACGGCTCGTAACAAATGGAGCCCAACCCGTGGTTTGTAACAAAACATCAAGCACAGTAAGTTTGAAAGCCAAGGAACCTAAGAAGTAACTTAACAATTTTTATTGTTTTGACCACTTGTAATATGTTTGAATTTTTCACTTTCCTTTAACATGTAAATATAAAGCTGCAATCCCCAGGTTAAAATCAAATGGTCTAGGTGCTAAATTGTTATAAGTAGAGTTATTCTATTAAAAAGTGCAATTCTAATATAAAATGGCTGTAAATAAAATATTTTTACCAGTAAAAATGGTGAAAAAAAACCTAAACATTTAAATGGCATAGTGGGCCTACAATGGATATAAAACTTGTGGCTACACATTCCGTTTTTAATATCTGCCTGCAGTGGCTGTTATATCAATCATTCCAAACACCTGTTTTACTTCTTACACAAATGGTCTT
>CABFOW010004598.1:40561-53798 GCA_902141385.1 Timema californicum | reverse complement strand
GGCCTGGCATTCCCCACACTCACAAGATGTCTTGTCAGAGGTGAAGGAAGGGTTTGGTAATCAGATAAATCTTTACCGGGACAGAGGATTGAACCCCGGACCCCCAGCACAGATGTCCGACACCTTACCCCTAGACCACCAGGTCACCGAAAAATGTTTAAACTTAAACGGGTCAAAGACTAATTGTTTCTTGCAATTATAATTTGAACAGTCGTGACGACTTATTTATAACTAAATGCCAACTTTATGTTAATTTCCCGAAGGTCTAGTTCACTATCTTGAAAGCACACTGTGTCAAGAGCAGAACCCAATGTTGCTGTCCCTCTCTCTACCCATGATGCATCAGCCACACCCGCAGTATATCGTGTTGTTTGTGACCAAGGGAGGGAGGGAGGGGCTGTGTGCTGTAGGACTATATTGAGGCTGATATGATGTAATTGGAGTGGACAGTGTCAATTAGTAAGATTTGGTCTGATCCTCCCCTCCCCCTCCCCTAGTCCGCCAACCCTACACCGCCTTCGTCCACTCGACATGATTGCCAGCAACACCTGGCGGACACGAGCCAAACTAGCGGCGACACTTGTGACGTTCAGCGGCTAGGCGAGGGGGCGGGGGACGGGAAATAAAGGATAACACGACTGAGTCGCGCTCGTTGGCTTGTCAGATGCAATGGCGTGCTGACCGATGTTACGGTGAATCCCAAATTTGGGGGAGAGGTGGATCTTACCTTTCATGAAGGGAATGTACCATTTATAACGGGTAACGGCTTCCGTCATTTGAAAGTTCAGTAATAGGATTGCTTTGTAAGATTCACTTTTGACAGATTTTTGAAAATTTTCGTTTGTACTTTTTCATATAAAGAGAAAGTATTGTAATCGTGACAATTTTTTACTTCGAGAGTATCATAAATATCTATGTTTTATGTGCGTCTGAATAAAAAAAAAGTTAATTTTATGAATTATTCTTTCTTACTGTTTGTCTTTCCCTGGCCGTGGATCCAAAACGATTGGAAAGATTTTGTTCAAACTTGGTATATAGATTTTATAAGGCACGCCGTCATAGAAGTATTATTATTATTGTTATTATTATTATTACTATTAGCACCACGTCTTACTACCCGTTCGGGTTATACGCACTTACACTAATGTGTAATGGTAGGGTGATTGTGAGATGANGCACGCCGTCATAGAAGTATTATTATTATTGTTATTATTATTATTACTATTAGCACCACGTCTTACTACCCGTTCGGGTTATACGCACTTACACTAATGTGTAATGGTAGGGTGATTGTGAGATGAAATGGAGGACCTACAGTTTAACGTGGAATCCGAACCACGGTGGAGACCTGGCATTCCTCACATTCACAAGATGTCTTGTCAGAGGTGAAGGAAGGGTTTGGCAATCAGATACATCTTTGCCGGGTCATAGAAGTAAAGGTTGAGGGAAAGAGAAGCTTAGGAAGGAGGGGAATTCAAATAATAGGAAACGTAAAGGAAAGAAGAACATTCTGAGAGCTGAAGGAGGAGGCAGAGGACAGGGTGCATTGGTGGTTTAAGTTCACTGACAAAAAGAATGGACCTGTCGTAAGACAGAACACATAGTAATAATGATAACAATAATACCTTAGGAAGTTTTTATATTTTTATCCTATAGCACTCGAATTAAGGGTAGTTTGTTGATGAATGTTTTATTTAGATTTCAAATCTTTCGAAAATTCAACTAACAATTTTGTTTAAATGAATATCTGACTGTATACTTGGATTTTGGTCAAAAACTTGTTAAAGGATTGTAGACTGGTGAGTGATTTTTTGAAAATTTGAAATATCTTGAAAATGGATTTAGAAATTTTGTTTAAAATGTAGGCTATATCTGGGAAGTGTTTGACAATACAAATTCATTAATCTAATTATTTTAAAAACTGCCTTCAGTATAGTTATTTGATTAAAAATGGTTATCTGGTTATCATTTACCTGATTAATAATATTATGTTTATTTTTCAAAAAATAAATTAATTTTAAAGTTATCTCCAACAGATTTGAGAAAATTTGAAATATTTAAAAAATAATCTATAAGATTCAGTTCAAAATGGGTACTTTGGAATTGGTTTTAATTCTAAATAATAATTTGTTTTTATATTTTTCAAGTTAAAATAATTTTAGGGTTGTAGCCAATAAATTATTTTTTTCAACATTTTTAAATGGTGTAAACAACGTTGCTCAAAATTTATATTTTAAGTATGTATATTGTGAATAACAAGACGATATTTTTTTTAAGAAACAAATTTTTTAGGTCTCTTTACAAGAATATTATATTTAAAAAATTTGTTTCGGTATATAGCCTATTTTACTATATGAGAAATTCTGTACGATTGTGTCGTACCATTTATTTTTAATTATACATATAAAGTACAGTTTTTAACTCGTGTTTTGTTTGTTTTTGCTAGTAGAATAATCAGATGGATTTGTGTGTATACTTATCCTCTATGGAGATAGTTCTGTGCTCTATTGAGATTTATTAAAGTAATCATTGACCTCTTTTTGTTAAAGTACTTTTAAATTTCAATAATAAAACACCATGCTTTTTTTAATCCTTTTATTGTATTGTGGTGCCAGTTAGATAGGTATTTCTGTCAATGCATTTACAATTTGTTCAGTTTATAAATATATTATAAATTAATGGTGGTCAACTTGACCCCAAGATCTGATGTTCATGGGTTCAAACCTAGTTGGGGTTGACAATTTTTTTTGAGCGGTAAAAATTCGTAGCACAACTTCCTTTGGGGGTGAAGTAAATCCGTCGGTCCCGTGTCGATTGTGGCATGTAGAATATTCCTGAAAGGTATGTGAATATATTTTTACAGGAAAAATTGTTAGGCTCCTTCGCTCTCGCTCACAGAAATTCTCATGTACTTATATAATCAGTCGGTTTAGAAAGTAGAGGTTAAATACCTCATGAATAAAATAAAAATAAAAAACTAATTGCGATAGTGTGTCAGAGATGAGAAAGGTTGAATTCAGATTAAGTATACTCATTCAAAATCATCAGTATTTCTATCCGGGATTCGAACCGTAAGCTCCCAGTCATTGGTAGTCCAGCCTATTATAAGAGTTATGACTTAGTAAGACCATTTGACCAACGAAATATTTTATGTTACACTTAAATATGAAAAAACATATTTTATTTTAATTCCAATTATTCTTGGGCATAGCATCAAGTTTATGTTTTCTAAAATAAATTCACTTTTTCTTTGCTCATCCTGAAATCCCTGCGGATAAAAATATGTGCCGGGCGCCCTCTTCTTAGTTTTAATATTTCATCAAGAGTCTGCCCTCTCCGCTCTAACCCCCCAACCCCCCAACACCTCTGCTACCCGTGCCACGCATACAGCACTGCTTGTTTATGAATATATCTGCTCGGGCTTCGTGAAAGAGACGCCATAATTCAGGATGACGTCGAGTCGTCCTGGCGTCTTCTTTCTTATGTCGAGGGGTAAAAATATTTCTCACGTCATAACTCGACCGAATTTTCCTCTCGTATTCCTTACGATATGAAGGATTATATAATTATATTTTAAGGTATAAGCGATTACATATTTTCGTCAAATGGAATTCTGAAAACACACATATAAATTCTCGGTAGAAAATAAAACTTCCAGTTGAAATATTATATATATATGGGCCCCTGGCTGCTGACTTAGAGGTCCTGGGTTTGATTTCCGGCTGTTCAAGAGGACTTTTTCTCGAAAGGGAAATTATTCCCAGTAGTGCACAGGTCTAGGTTAATTAGGTCTAAGTTAGGTTAAGATATTATTTGGCTTCACCCCATTATATTCACTATATGCATACCCTCATCTCATCGGGACATTGAAAGAGCCTCCACGGAAAGATTGTACGATTAGTACATTCGGGCGTCCCCTGGACCAAGGTACATTAGTATCGGATAATATTTCAGCAAAACTGCGCTAAAGATCTTTGTAGCTCAGACTCGCCATTATTATTATTATTATTATTATTACTCCTAGGCCTAATTGTATTCGTTTTACTGTAATATGGGTAGCTACAATAATCATGAATTCCGAGAGTCAGTTTACATGAAAAAACGGGTAAATAATTAATTTGTTAATTGAAAATTAGAAACTAATTTAATATTAACTTTACGTTTTGTATTTAATTTTTTTTTAAATTTATATAACTAACCAAGAATCGACTTTCTATGACCCTAATATACAGGTAAGGTACATGACTTTTCAAGTTAATGTCTTTGAAAGTACTGGTGAAATAAATAACTCTTTCAAGTAAATCTTGTTTTGTATTGAAGGGGTCGTCACGTTATGTTGTAAATTATGCTCTTGGTGGACAGCCTGAGATAATGTCAAGGTGGTCGCCACTTTCTTTGTCTGCGTCTTAGGGTAGTATTACAATGTCACAATTATTTTACAGTATAAAAGTTCTTTGATAATTTAAATTTAATTTTAACTTTGATGACTCATAAAAAATCTTTTACAAAATAATATATTTTACAAATATTTAATTAAATACTAGCTGGTGTATCCGTTTTTCACACGGGGAATATATACAGTAGCTTTATTTTTGGTATATAAAATAAACCATAAGTAATAAAGTAACAAAATCTTAAATATGTTTAAATATTAATCCATTATTTGTTTAAGTTGTGATACAAAACTGGAAACTAGGCTGACTTATACACAATGTCAAGATAGAGATATAATCTGATAATGTTTTAAAAGCTGACATTTCTTCTGAAGATTGAGCTATAACTTATATACTTAGTTTTTAAGGGTTGTACTAAATCAAATTAAAAGTATTTTAGATTTATTTTACCGCATATACCCCGTTCACACTTTTCAAGCCGTTAAACTTTTTACCATTTTTATCCGTTTCTGCCCTTTTTTGCTCTATTGAGGCTTTTTTTTTACCTTTTTACGATTATCTTTTTTTCACCTCTTTTAACTTTTGCACCCTTTTGATTTGATTTACTTTTTGCAATTTTTTACCAGCTTTACAATTTTTTTTATCAAGTGTGTGGGTGACCTGGCGGTCTAGGGGTAAGGTGTCAAGACTTCTATGCTGGGAGGTTGGGGTTCAATCCTCGGTCCCGGCACAAATTTCTCTGATTACCAAACCTCTCCTTCATCTCTGACAAGACGTGTATTAATCACAACTTATGATATGTGGGGAATGCCAGGCCTCCACCGTGGTTCGGATTCCACGTTAAACTGTAGGTCCTCTATTTCACCTCACAATCACCCTATCATTACACATTAGCGTAAGTGCGTATAATCCAAACGGGTAGTAAGACGTGGTGCTAATAATAATAATAATAACATCAAGTGTGTTCTTTTTGCCTTTTTTGACATTGACATTTTGGTCCTTTTTGAGCATGTTCAATATTTACCCTTTTTATCTTATTGTTCTTTTTGATTAGATTTACTTTTGACTTTTTTTAAAATTATTAGCTTTTTTTGCACTCTTTATACCTTTATTATATTAATACATAAATCACAAACTAGCCTAATACTAAGACAAATATAACATTCAGTCCACCATCCGACAATGTACCAATAGTAAATCTTTGACCATGCCGGTACTCGAACCCGGTTTCCCAAGCTCATTTGGCACACGTGCTACTGACTGCGGTAAGGTGTTAGACTCATGCCCGAAAATTCTGTCAGGATTTGAACCCCGACCTGATTACTAGCAGTGACAAAGTGTAATAATAATGTAAAGTTTTAGACCGACATACCTCCTTTGTGGGTAGCTGGTTTGTTACCTCACCCAAAAGTATATTATGGTATAGTAACATTGTTGTTTTGTTTCACATGAAATATATTTTCAAAATATTTAACATTGTCTAGGCCAGGGTGATCCAACATTTTTAATCTCATGGGCCAGATATGACTATCAGTTTGTTTATTTTATTTAGTTCATTAAGCTGCAATGGCCTAGACCAGTGTGGTCCAGCCAGCGCCCCGTGGGCCAACTGTGACCTACACTCTAGACAAATGTAGCCTTCAAATATCCTGGAGGTAAATTAAAGGAAAACCCTTGGTGGTATATGTGAAATAGATATTTCAAATAAAAATATTTATTTAAAATATATATATATATATTTACTATTCAAATAAATACAGTTTTAAATAAATATTTATTTAAAATATATAAATATATATATTTACTATTCAAATAAATACATTTTTAAATAAATATTTTTATTTGAAATATCTATTTCACATATGCCACCAAGGGTTTTACTTTAATTTACCTCCAGGATATTTGAAGGCTACATTTGTCTAGAGTGTAGGTCACAGTTGGCCCACGGGGCACTGGTTGAACCACACTGGTCTAGGCCATTGCGGCTTGATGAACTAAATAAACAAATAAGTATAATGGTTTCCATATGAATGTAAAATTGACTAAACGTTGTACGTGTAGCCAATACTATCCATTTGTATGTGAATGGGATGAATGGACATCACAACTGTCAACTGTTCTTCAAGACTGCGAGGTGTGTGAATCGAGATACAAATTCTGCAACTTCAAAACACTACCACACATAAATGGGAGGGGATATTAATCCTTTTTTTTCGTTTTTTTAAAAATACATTTGAACTGTTCTTATAAGTTCTTATTTATAATACACCCATGTCAAACCAAAAGAAAAAAAGTTTCTAACAAGACAAATTTCTCATGTCTCACTTTGGATTTCTCACACAATTTGAACAAGACCTATGACGTGATGTATTTAAACACGCGTAAGACTGAGACATAATATTAATTTTCATATTTTGTAAAAAAAAAGGGGGGGGTAAAAATTTTGGTAGCTTATATTGCTTTAACTAGATGCATAAGTGGATTTTCTATAATATTATGGCATGCTAATTTTATAGAAATAACTATTCATTTTCAAGCTACAAAAATGGCAACTACGCTGAATAGAAGAAAGGACAACTCTTACCACCTTTTTCCAACCAACTGGTTTCTTTGTAAGGGTCCATGTAAACCTGTACTGCAATTTAAGAGTGGAACGACCTTTACAAAATAATATCTTCAGTACGCCCAGCCATGATTCGAACCCCAATCCCGACTTTGAAACCAGATTAGATGAGCTTGACACTTATTCTACGTGCTAACCAACGCGAGGTATATATTTTTTAGCACCGCGTCTTACTACTCGTTCGGGTTATACGCTTATGTACTAATTACGCTAATGATATTAGACACTAGGAAAATTACATTTAGACGAAGTGTACCCGAATTTGCGTGGAGATAGAGAGTGAGAAACTATTTTATAAAACAACCTCACTACACCCGATTGGCAGTCTAATCTACTGCGAGAGTAGCGCCCTTAGACCATTTGGCCACCGAAGCGGGTGAGGGGGGTAGTATTGATTCACGCCAAGTAAATATAAACAATCCAAAAGGCCAGTAATCCGCGCCAATCTAACCTGGTTAGCCGACAATGTGGCTCCAATATTCACAATCACTGTCCGATCACTATTCATTATTCCTCAACGTACAGATTTTTTTTTAAAACGTAATATTATCAGGTAATGAATATTCCGCCCTGTTCGTGTATATTCTCGCCCCGAGCTACCCCCGAACCTTTCACCCCCTCTGAAATCCCTATTTACATGTCCACTGTGGAAATAAATCGTCCGGCAATGCAATCGGCGCAGTTATTAATGAATCCATAATTCAAAAGCTCCGTGTAATCGAAGCACGGGGAGGAGGGCTGAGGGGGGGTCGCTTGTGTACCATTTAATACTTCATGTTACGTGGAGGGTGCTTGTTCCATTGATAAATGTTACAACGTGTGCGTGAAGCATTTGGGGAGAGATACAGGATAACAGGGAGTCCGCCTCAAACCGGTTTAACTTAAGCCTCTTGTCGGATTCTAATGTGAGCAGAGGAACCGCATTGATCGGTGCTGGGTTCGCCGTTGAAGGGAAGGTCGGGCCTAGAATCCCGGCTGATGTATCGAGAGTGATTTTTACTAAATGTTTCTTCCGACGCGAAAATGAGGGTATATTTCATGTTCGTATTAACCATTCTAATTTCTAACCCCTTAGCACCATTGCGGAACAAAAAAAGTACAAATTATTATTATTAGCACCGCTTCTTACTACCCATTCGGGTTATACGCACTTACGCTTAATGTGTAATGGTAGGGTGATTGTGAGATGAAATGAAGGACCTACAGTTTAACGTGGGATCCGAACCACAGTGGAGGCCTGGAATTCCACACACTCACAAGTTGTGATTAATACACGTCTTGTCAGAGGTGAAGGAAGGGTAAAAAAAACATAAATTTAATCTACATTGGTGGTCATGTGGTCTAAATGACATACTCATCTAATCTGGATTTCTTGTGTTGAGTAGGTCGGGATTTGAAACAAGTTTGGGTGTATTGAGAAAGTTTTTTTCTTAAATGGTTTTTCACCCTCCCGCCGCGCAAATGAGGGTACGGTTCTTCTAAATTCTACCTTCTTCATACTTACCCCCTTAGCACAATTATAATGCTTACAGCCCTGATGTGTTAGTAGCACATGAAGTGAAAAAAACTATTATTAACTTGGAACTTATCGGAGGACACGCGGGAAAAATGTCAGACTCTTCTATTCTGGTTGGCTGGTGATTGGGAGGTGAGGGATTTGAATTCTGGCTGGGTTTACAAGTTTAAAAAAAATAGTTTCCCACTCTCTCTCTCTCTCTCTCTCTCTAAGAAAACNTTAAAAAAAATAGTTTCCCACTCTCTCTCTCTCTCTCTCTCTCTCTCTCTCTAAGAAAACGCTGGTAAATTTTCATCTAAACTATACCTTCCTTATTCTTACCCTACGGCGCACAAAAAATTAATACAAAGCTGATAGTTTATTCACTTTGTCTGCGGGACTGTGTGTATCAGGCCAATAATTTAGTCATAACCCATTTAAACAATATAGAATGTTGATGATGCTATGAACATTCTTTTTATACTTTACTACAAGATTATTTAGAGTAATTAGCAAAATAATCTTTGTCTGAAACTCTCGATACAAATACCTAGACTAATAATAGTGAACATATAACAGGGAGATCGGGGGTTGAGCCCGGTCGGGTGTACTGAGCGTGGTTTGCCCTAAATTGCTTTCTACTCTCCCTCCATGCAAGTGCGTGTACACTTCCTCTATATTCAACCTTCCTCATCCCTAACACATTTACGTAACTCGTACATAGATGTATAACCCGAACTGATAGTAAGATGCGGTGCTCTAAAAAGATAAAAAATAAATAGTGAACATATTCTTGAACAAGCTATGCTTGGAAAATATAAATTAATTTTCAGAACATTATTTCGAAAAGAAAGTTCTGTAATAAAACTAACGAAAGTGGAAACGAAGGTTAAAAAGAAAAAAAAAAGGGGNAAAAGAAAAAAAAAGGGGGGGGGGGTAGAAAGTTTTTTAAGTTACAAACTTTTCCCTCCGTAGAAACCATCTTCTCCTTTAACGGCCCCCAAAAATGGACAGTATTTCAGCATTTATCTTTAACAGCAAAGTGGTTGGGGCACACATGAAAAGCTATAGAAAATGGCTTTTTAGTTCACGAGAATGTAGTTTGGGTTAAGGTGGAGAGGGCTTAGCCCTTCCGAGCACATTCGAGATTACCTCTTACCCACTGGATTGACCCTAATCATAGCGAGTGAGTGTGTCGGCGATAAACGCGCAACAGCGACCAAAGTGGACGGCCATCAAAAGAGAAGAGGTTTCCACGTAATGGGTCTTCTTTCGAACCCTGCAAACTAAACATAACACGGGGTTTGGTATTCTTTGTGGTGTCCCGAGTGGTGAAAATCTTGTAGACCTGTCTAACGTTCTGGAATATACACAATAAAGTGTCCACTTGTTATACAGTACAAATATTCCATTGTGGAACTAATCATTCTTTGAGTTCTTGTCGCTCCAATCAAAAAGGGAAAATATATTCGGAAAAGCCTAAATTGACTTTTTTTTTAACATTGCGTCTTACTACCCATTTGGGTTATAGGCTTATGTACTAACTACGCTAATGAATTAGGGATGCGGAAGAATTAATTTAGAGGAAGTTTACCCGCATTTACGCGTAGAGAGAAAGTGTGAAACTATTTAAGAAAAACCACTCTCAATACACCCGATCAGGATCGAACCATGATCTCCCCGTCATCGTAAGTCTAGTTTATTGCGAAAGTAGCGCCTTAGACCATGTGGCCACCAAAGTGGTTGAGGTCCTGATTTAACTCGACCATTAGGCATTTCGTCTGACCAATTTTAACGAAATTGGGTAGATACATTCTTTGATCCTTGGTCAAACGACGTTTGGGTGTGTGTGTATATATATATATTATAATTTTGGCATCTATTGTAAGACTGACGTATTAAACCACGTAAATAACCTTTATTCGCTATGAATATAATGTGCTCTTGAATTTAGAATTAATTTGTTTTCTGACTTAACCTATTACCTAAGGGAAAATATCAACTTCAAATCCAAGGAGAAATTATAAGTGATATTTCAACTTGAAATCTAAAGAGAAATCTTAGGAATGTATTAACGACTAGAACATGACATAATTATCATTAACTTGATGTACTTAGCCTTTATTGAATGGAAGAAGCATGATCTACAATTCACAGTAGTTTCAAATCACACAATGCGTTTTAAAATGGGCGTATATAATATAATAAATAACATTCTTTTTTGTACCACGTCAAACTTTCCAAACGAGCTATTTTAACTTTATCACATTAAAGAGTGTCCAAACGAGCTGGGAAATATATTTAACTTTTTTTTTGTTTGGAATTCATTTATACCGTATTGGTTGGCAAGATTATCTCCTAAAATAAAACTTTTTGGGATTTTTTTAAAAATAGTGACAATGCTATGTAAAAACACCACCGTATTTATTGAAATGATAACACTTCAATAATTACCAATAAATACTATAACATTGTTTGTATAGCAATGAAAATCTAGAAGATATAGTTAGGATAAAATACACGTGTATGTCCATGGAGGGAGAGTGGGAAACAATTGAGGAAAACTCACTCATCAATACACCTAGCTGGGATTCAAACCATGAAATCCCGCTCATCACCAAACTAAACTGGAAGAACTTGATGTCTACTCCACGTACCCTCCGATGTGAATCGCCTTCAATTTCATTTGCCTTTTAAATGCTAGCACTCATAGCAGTGGATACGTGGATTAGGGTGTTAGTCACATCTTAACTGGTTTGGTTGTGACGGGGAAGGAAAGGGCTTAAATTTTTGTCCGGCATACGGAATTTTTTTCTTCGTTGTTTCCCACTTTCTCTCTGTGCACATTTGGGTACATTTACTGTGTATTTTACCTTTCTTGTTTTAAACCCAATAAAGTAAACAGGTAATGTGGATATCCCGGATGCGTATCATGGTAAGACTAACTTCTAATTTTTACACTAGATGTAAGCTATCTTTGGTCGGAGATAGGTCGTATACGGCGGACTTGATTAGGTGGCCATGCACATGCGTTCTTTCCTGGGAGAAAGAACGGCGCGTTGGAACGGCACGGATACCTCGCACGAAGAGAACGGTGCGTTGGAACGGTATGGATACCTCGCACGAAGAGAACGGCGCGTTGGAACGGTACGGATACCTCGCAAGAAGAGAACGGTGCGTTGGAATGGCACAAATACCTCGCACGAAGAGAACGGCGCGTTGGAACGGTACAGATACCTCGCACAAAGTGAACGGTGCGTTGGAACGGCACGAATACCTCGCACGAAGAGAACGGCGCGTGGGAAAAACATTCCTCCCCCACACAATGTACAAGAAGTCGCCTGTGATTGGACGTGACGTTTTGTTACCAAGTGAAATACTGTGTGTGAATGGACAAAAACTGTCATTCATCGTGTCATCTGAAATCTCGCAGTGTCATGTATAAATTTACAGCATGATTCTGTTATCTAGTTGCGTTTCTAGTGGTGTATGCAGTATACGGTGAAGTGACATGGAATATGAAGGACAGAAAAAGAAATATATGCATCGTTGCATGTGCTGTTATTGGAATGTCTGCCGTTAACAACCGGAAAATACGACGTTTCTAGAAAAATAAGTGGCTAGCTAAAGGGAAAAGCACTGTGATTTTGTTTAAAATATTTTTCCGCTAAGAGCTCTTCACTGAGTGATATATATATATATATATATATAGGTTGTAATAGATCCACGCCATGCCACGTGCCTTTTTTGCCTGAAATGTGTTTACTCTGTGAGTGTTTAAGTTTGTAATGTATTTATCCGTTTATCAGTTGTATAAGGGCGTATAACCCAAACGGGTAGTAAGACGCGTTGGTAAATAAATAAATAGATAAATAAAGTTGTATAAGACATGACTGACATTAGTCATGCTAGCAAAAAAGATGTTCACCGAATTTATATAGCTTTATATGGTGCACTCGGCACTATGGAAAGTGAAGAGTATATGAACGGGCATTTTAAAAATGATGGTAGAGTTTTCCCGCGAAATGTAGGCCTACCCAAAATCCTATAGAGATTTTGTTGAAAATATATATCTATATATATATATTTTAGATATATAGATTATAGATATATATTCATATATATTGAATACGTTTATGGAATAGGGATAAGGAAGGCAGAATTTAATATGAAACGTAACCGCATTTTCATGTAAGTATAGTAGGAATCCGCTTATAAAAAAATCTTTCAGTATACTTGACTGGGATTCGATCCCCATACTTCACATTATTCGCAATCCACTCCAACCTGATAAATACACTTCGACCAACGATGCAGTAGATTATTGCTTAACTTGTAGTGAATAGCTATATGTATATATATTTAAAATAAAGGGTTTTAAAACTTCCGGAATCCTGTCGCATTACATGTCCATATTTCCTTGCATAGTCTTTTAAATTTTAAAAATTGCAATGCCCAAAAATAATGGGGCGAGGGGGGATAAAACTGTAATTTCTAATTTATTTTTACGACGTAAAAGGTTTTCCTGTATTGCCTTTTTTTATAACCTTAGAAAAAGGGAATAGGTAAAACCCACCCTTTCGCAATAATAAATGGTTTTACCCTAACAGCAACAACCAAGAGAAAAAAAACAAACCTCCCCGCCTGTAAGTGACAGAGGTGTAGACTCTTCCAACTATAATTGTAAATTGGGAGGCAGTACAAAGATCTCGAGGGGGGGGGGGG
>CABFOW010004598.1:0-10820 GCA_902141385.1 Timema californicum | reverse complement strand
CAACCCGTGGAAATTGACCTATTGTCATAGTGGGGTCCGCGCAAATAATACTATTTTGTTTTGGCCTGTAAATAGGTTCTTAAATTTTGTGGTAGTTCAAAATTAGGTTAATGTACTATTGAATGCATTGGTAGTACCGTAAGGGAACATGTCCGGCCATAGTACTTTAATGACTCCTAGCCCTTAGCCATCATCCAGCAGGATTCACCAGTCAACTATTCAACAAATTTAATAACACTCAACCTTGTCAAGTGAGACTGTGTAAATGTTATACTATAAATTTGTTCTATATTTTGCTTTAACTAATTCTCAAATTACTCTCCTTTTAGAAATTCTACAGCCTCTTGACTGGTCACTGTGTTGCCCAGGTCACCGCAAGTAATCAAGTAATCCCTCAAGGATATTTGTCTTGAGAAGAGATTTAAATTTCTATCATTTTCTACCTAATTGTAAAACTTGTACATTTTAATGCTTCTAATGTCTACTAAATAAAATTATTGTGAAATTGAAATGTTCAGTTTTCTAATTTACTTAGTTTAGCAGTATTTAAGTGGCAAATCAGTTGCAGTACGTATCATCAACACATTAAAATACACAGATGATCTAGCATTGCTGGCCAAAAATAAAGAATTGTAGGGAATGATGAACCGGATAGTGGAAATAGGGAGAAGATATGGGCTAAAGATTAGCATTGAGAAGTAAAAAGTGATGGTGATTTCCAAAATGAATATCTGTGGAAAATCAAAGTTGTAAACTAGAAGTTAAAAAACATAGAGCAGTTCAAGTACCTGGGCCGTCTACTGACAAAGAATGCCTACCGAACCAAGGAAATTAGGTCAAGGGTCGCCATGACCAAGAAAGCTTTCAACGACTGACCAGGCTTACCAGTAAGTTGAGTTTGGAACTCAGGAAGAAACTGATGAAATGCTACATTTGGAGCCGCGCTATATGGAGCAGAAACTTGGATTCTTAGGAAGATGAAAAATATATTCTTGGATTGCTTTGAAATGTGTTGCTGTAGAAAACTCGAGAAGATCAAATGGACATACAAAGTGACAATAAAGAAGTACTAAGAAGAGTGGGCGAGAAGAGAACTATTTTGGATGGGATTCTTCGGTACAAATAAACTGGATTGGATACATCCTCAGAAAGAACTATCTTCGTCATGATGTCATAGAAGGAAAAGGTTATGGGAAAGAGATGATTAGAAAGAAGGTGGACTCAAATACGGGATGACTTGAAGGAAAAAAGAAAATTCCGGTAGCCGAAAGAGGAGGTGGAAGAGAGGGAACATTGGCTGTCCAAGCTCACTGAAACAAGAAATGAACCTGTCGTAAGACAGAGGACCTAATAATAATAATAATGAACAAAATATACAAACTTTGTATTTCTATTTGTTACTGTGCACACTTATTTTTGCGTGTTGAAATTCCATCATAATCTATATCAGGGCTTTCCAACTAGCGGCCCGCGATGCCTCTTTTTGAGACCCACAAATTTATTTTATAGTAATCTACTGTAATAAAGAATATGTTCCTAACCGAGAAACCTAAAGTTTTGATTTGCCGGGAAAACGTGAAGACGAATACGTATCATAAATAGTATAGTTTATTCGGAAAATTCGATGATATTATGTAACAAAACATGTTTAAATTTCCACTTATTTCATTTACAATTAAATACCAGTTCTCGTTTTTGCATAACTTGACAAAAACTAGACAATTATGATGTGCTCCAGTACTAGAGTTGTGTATTTCAATTGTGGCCCTCGGGAACTTTTTAGTTTAAAAATCTTTATCTATATTAATAAATTAGTATTTACTCTGTCGTAAATATATGATAAAATATGGATAGCTGTAATCCTATCATTTATATTAACCTTCTTCCTCTACGTTCATTTCCAGAGCTTTATTTGCTTCACTGTCACTTTTTCATTTTATTTGTAAATATTTGTCTATATGCTTTGTCGTAATTATCAGTTGAAATTGTATTTTATAAAAAGCAAATAGCTGTTATTTATATTACAACCGTGGTAGGTATTATATTTTATTTACAAGATATGCACATTGACAATTCAACTATAACCAAAACAAATAAAAAAATCAAATCACTCATCCAAAGTTAGCGTCATAAATTAGCTGTGAAATAATTATGACAACACTGTGTTACCTGATGGCAAAAACGAATTTAATAAATTACATATAATCAGATTTTTTCTATTTTGAAACCGCAACCTTAATTATAAATCTCTTTTTGGAACAACAAGTAATTATTATATTGTTATGAATACTATAAACCACACCCTTAAGTGACAGAGTTTAGAATAGTCCCGCAGTAACCCCTACTTGTCATAAGAGGCGACTAAAAAAGGAGTCTTCTGTGCAGGACAAACCTAACCTACATCATTCCTTTCACCTCCTTTTTTCCTACTCTCCCTTTCTCTCTCTTTACTTCTTCTCCCTTCCTTACCTCATTCTTTCCTTCCTCTGCCTTTCAGTCCTGCTCGGAAGCTTTTTGACTTCTCCGTTGACGACCTTGGCAGCTAACATGGCTTTCCTCGTACAATTATTGGATACCACTGCACTTGAGCTCCTTACCTTACCTTATTCGTTGATTTTATTCTAGAAAAAGGCAGTGTTTTAAGCTGTTTGTTGTTAATCATCGTAATAAACGGCATTGTGGACAACGTGCGCTTATCTGTCCGTTCATGCCTTTCCGTGGATGACCACTCAATTTATTGCAGTTAATCGTGTTTCTTCAGGGCTGAACGACAGATACAATTAGCTGTCAACAATATATGGTTGTGGGCATCGCGTAATGGATTTCGCTTCTCCGCAGCCAATAAGACGATAGTACATTTCCATATATTACGCGGCATACAGTCTGCCCCCAATATTTTAATGAACCATGTTGCTATACCAGTCTCAGAAACCTTAAGATTTCTGGGAGTTTTATTTGATTTTAAACTAACTTGGATCCCCCACATCAAAGACCTGAAAGCGAGGTGTATCAAAGCACTGGATTTGCTTAAGGATGTTAGTGGTCGCTCTTGGGGTGCTGATAGGGAAACCTCGATGCGCCTGTATAGGGCCTTGGTGAGATCAAAACTTGATTAAGGAAGCTTTGTTTATGATTCGGCCAGACCTTCGGCATTAAAGATGCTAGATAGTGTCCACCAAGCTTGCATTCGACTGGCTACTGGTGCTTTTCGTACCAGTCCAGTCGTCAGCATCTGTGCCGACCCCTCCTTTTTTTTTTACCAGTGGTCCTATCTTCTGGCATCTTACGTTTCAAAACTGCATTGCATATCGATGCATGTTGCCTACCGTCCTGTGTTATTGTGTTCCTATGTCCCGTGTCAAGTATGAAAACAAATGGCGTAGTACAAGACCATTTGGGATCCGGGTGCTATCGGTTTTAGACACGTGTGGAATAGTCCTGCCAAAGCCTATCCCTACATCTCCAGGTCAAGTTTCTCCCTGAAATGTACGCCTTCCGAAATGTGGCCTTAATCATTTCAAGTTTTCTAAAGCGACCACCCCACATAGTATATATGAGAGGACCTTTAACGAGCTCCTCTTCACTCGCTTTCAGGGTTTTAAGCAAATCCACACGGGTGGTTCAAAGTTTGAGGCCACCGTGGGATGCACGTTTGTTGTGGAGGGAAACAATTTTAAATATGGTTTACCTGGCGAGGCCAGTGTTTTTACGGTGGAATTATACGCCATTTTTAAATTGTTGTGTTTTGTTTATCGTGTCACCTTTATGTTCTCATCTGCACAGATTCCATGAGTGCTCTGTTGGCACTGTCCTTTCTCTACTCGTGGAGTCCCTTCACGCAGATCCTACATGAGATTTTTTTAAATTGATCCATTAAACAGCTGGCTCGCCTTTTGATGGATTCCTGGTCACGCAGGTCTTTCAGGAAATGAGCTGATGGCCTCCTCACCTCCTGAGGTGAGTTTTGGTGTCATATTTTTAGATCTAAAGGGTTATAATTTTAATAGCCCATTTAATCACTCCTATGGATTGTCTCAAATAGATTGTCTCTCATATTGAGATTTTTTTCATATACATTTTTAGTATTGTATATTGTCTTTCATTTTGTATCTGCCTGCTTATTCTAACAGGTGGAATATTTACTTTGACTCTCCCCTATGGGGATTTTACTTTGTCTTTGTAATTTTTAAGTCTCTAATGACCCCATTGTGTTGATGGGTTTATAAACACCAATAATAATAATAATAATAATAATAATAATAACAATATCTAGAAACCAACCAAATTCAAATGTTAATCATAGTCTTAATAGACAATTCTTTTCAAGTTTTTCTACTATTTTATAAATAAACATTTAGAAATCCCCAAATTAAACCGGCATTTAGTGTTAAAACCTTATAGAATTCTTCCTCTATCATTACCCTTTGGATTTATGTATGTATGTATGTATGTATGTATGTATGTATGTATGTATGTATGTATGTATGTATGTATGTATGTATGTATGTATAGTATTCAACTCGAAGGTTGGTTGAATCCTCAACAATTCCACCGTCAGCTGCAAAGCCTAGCCTACACCGAATAGGCTTACTAGGGAAATGAGTGAAGGACTATTGCACATCAGTCTGAAAAGCCACCAACTGACCCTACAAGCGACACCTTCACTCCAGTCATCACAGGGACTGTCTGTATATTGAATGTTACTACTAGTATCGTTCATACCTTTGACACTTTCATATTTGTCACAGTCATAAATGAGACAAAGACAGATAAATGGAAGTAACAACTTGCTCTAGCCCATATCAGAATATATAGAAAAGTATTTGAAAGGCTCTTTTTTTTTTAGGAAAATTGATATTTTTTATTTGAAATATTGTTAGAATTCTTGTTAGTTATTTCTTGGCTCTAATAAAAAAATCAAGTTTATTTATTTGTGTATTTCGCTTTTATGCTGACATATTAATTACACCTTAATACTTTCTCGCTATCTTACAGGCAGAGAAATTATTGTGATCTTCAAAAAAATTGAACTCGAGATTTTGATGGATGTCGACGTCTCATGACACCCCGAACCTTAACAAGTAGTTTTCGCACTTCTGTACATCTGTCTATCAGTCTGTACCTCGGGCTTGAGCCTAAACTATTTTACCGTTTGGGCTAATACTTGGTATATAGCGTTTTGATAGGTTTACCCCGAGGAATTTATGTAATTGGATATCCAACCCTAAATATATAATAATATTTAGCACCGCGTCTTACTACCCGTTCGGGTTATACGCTTTAAGTACTAATTACTCTAATGGATTTGGAATTGGGAAGGTTTAATTAGAGGAAGTGAACCCGCATTTGCGTGGAGGGAGAGTGGAAAACCATTTAGGAAAAACCACCCCCAGTTCACCCGACTGAGATTCGAACCTCGATCTCCCCGTCCTCATCCAACCCTAAAATTAAAGATAGTTTCTTTAAGGGCGGTAAGAGAAAAAAATCGATTTTATCAAAATTGGCTTCAACGATTTTGATTACATTTAATTTCCAAACCATGATAAATATTACAAACCAAATGGATACTCCCAAATTTTCGTCAAAATGACGAAAATGACGGTATGATGCGTAAATTATAATTTTTAATTTTATCTCCTTAAGTCTTTGAGATATGAAATCACTTATCATTGCATACACGTGGACCTATTTATAATAAACATCTTTTACTTTAAATATATTTTTACAAAACCAAATGTTTTCAAGCTATACCGAAATATATATTTCTTCTAACTTTGCCAACACTTTAAGGTAAAGTATTACGACAGTAAAAAAATATCTAGCCCGAGATGTTGATGGATGTCGATGTTTCATGACCCCGAACCCTAAAAAGTAGTTTTTGCAACGCCGTCTGTCCAACCCCAAAATTAAGTGCAGTTTACTAAAGGGTGAAATAAGAAAAAATCATTGTTCTCAAAATCGGTTATAACGATTCTATCTCTCTCATTTTAGACTCAATAGTCAATAATTACCTATTTAATTGGTCAATATGTATTAAAGAGAAATTTAATAGCAATGCAATAAACATAAAATATCCTCTAATAAAATGACGAAACTTTTAAGCGGAAATAAAAAAAAAAAACGAAGTGTTGACCCTTGAGGACCCAATATCGATATTTTGTATTGATCCAAATATACAAATGAAGACGTTAATTCTTTAAAAACGAAATTATGAAATTTAAAACCATGAGTCCAAAAGGTTTTACGTATGTCTAGCGTAGCTTGTTCTCGGGCTTGCTAATGTATGTATATTATATTACGTATCTTGAGTAAATACATATCTCAATTTCTCAACAATAGAGCGAGAAAGTTCGTGCGGAGTTCCGTATCATTTATTTTATCTGCAACTGTGAACACGTTAACAACTGTAGTTATTTTCTAGTGATGGTGAAATCAGGATATTCAGAGATGTATTTTCCTAAAGTGTTTCCCAATCTCACTCCACGCAAATACAAATAAATTTCCTCTAAAATCCGCCTTCTTCAACCTATTAGTGAATATGCGGATATCCCAAATGAGTAGAGCAGTGCAAACAAAATTGATACCCTAAAGTGAACTTAATTTAGTTTTTTTCTCTCAAAGCGCATATTGCTTTGGGGTATTTAAACTCCAAAATGAATTTATTTTCTATTTGTTTTCTCTTAAAGCGCATATTATTTTGGAGTACAAAAAATATAAATAAAACTTTTGTTTTATTTTGAAAAATTAAAACTCCTTTTAAAATCTATGCATTTATTTAGGCCCATATATATTTTAAGCCAATAAAGATATGTATTATACTATTAGGTCATTTGAAAAGTGTAAACAGATTTTGGCACTATTTTACAAAGTGTTTACAATTATCTTGGTAACAAAACTTATGTATATATTTTAATCAATTTTTCTACTATCAGTATTACTTATTCTATGGCGTTATAACTTGAGAGTTCACTACCTCATTAAAAGAAACCGCCACCTATCCCTGCATTGAGATAGTTCTATCCAATCTACCTCATTAAGCCCTATCCTGTTTAGGTCCATTCTTATGTTAATCTCCAATTTACGTCTTTTTCTTCCCAAATATCTCTTCCGATTGGGTTTACCAGTCAACACACTGAACACGGTTCTAGAATTTTCCAATCACGCTGCACGCCCTGTCCACCCTAATCTACAAGACTTGATTATACTAAAAATGTCTTGGGAAGAGTACATGGTGTGTAACTCATCAGTATGTAACCTCCTCCAATACCCAGTAGCCTCTCAAGCATTTCCCGACTGTATTCTTTTCATAATTTCCAAACTAATATCGTTATTATTAGTTAAAATTGTTCCTAAATATTTAAACTTATTAACCCTGTCATATGATATATATGTATACAAATGTTATCCTGTTTTACATCGTGTTTGTAATCATTTTGGTAACAAAATTGATTTAAATATTTGAATCACTCTTTATACTATGGGTATTACTTGATGTAAAACAAACATCAAGTGTCTAGCTTAATTAAGCAGGCCTTTAGTTGATTCACTCCGTGGAGGGCAATCGAGAGCCTCGCATTGTGGTCACATGACCCAAGGCATCAGTCTCGTCTGGTTTGGGTCCGTGATGGGTAGGCTGGCACTCGAAACCAGGCTGGGTGTACTAAGATATATTTTCCTAAAATGTTTACCACTTTTTCCACGCAGATTAGTGTAAATATTTTGAGATTCCAGACGTTTAGTTAAAAAATCCTATGCACGTAAAAAAAAATCTTTAGATACTATTTTATATTATATTTATTTAGTTATTTGAGGTATTCAACGTACACTTTCCGGGCCGACTGATTAAATGAGCACACTGAATTTCTTTGAAAGAGCGTGAAAGGACCGACCAATTCTTCTGGGAAAGGTATTTTCACTAAACGTCCAGGGTTCTTTTACATGCCACAACCTACATGGGACCGCGACGGTTCTACTTCCCCTCCGAAGGAAGTTGTGCTACGGGCTTTTATCGCTCAGGGAAAAGCCGTCAATACCGGCTGGGTTTTGAACCCGCGATAACTGGGTCGTGAGGGGAGCACTTTACCCCAATACAACCGAGGTCGATTAAATATTATACAATATTATGATGCTTGTGATAGTAATAGTATTTGTGACAAGATTCAAGGGTCGAATGGTTAAAGGCGTCAGTCACTCTCGTGTTAGACGGGACATTTGATGACGAGATCAGGGTTAGAATCCCAGTCGAGTGTACTGAGAACTCTCCCCCCCCCCTAAATGGTTTTCCCATTTCCCTTCACGTAAATGCTGGTGAATTTCCTTTGAATTCCGTCTTTTACGTCCTTACTTTGTTAGTGTAAATAAGCGGATAGCCTAAATAGTTACTTAGAAGCGACGCGCACACACGCACACACACACACACACACACACACGTATATGTTTTGGTCTAGTTTTGGAATCTGTAGCAGTTTTGCACGAAGACAAATACGGAAATCTGGTGGAACGGAGGGAAATATTGTTTTTCCTGGTTTGGCTTGTGGTCACTGGACCCAAATACGTCAGACAATTAATTTGGATTCCCCGGATGCGAATTCCATCTATGTTCTAAAAATGCTGTTATAGTTCTCAGTTTGTATGCTAACTTAACCCAATCTAACCTTGTTGAATAAAAGTTTAAAATAAGAATGCAAAAAAAAAAAAGTAGGGTGCACCTTGGAAACAGCATGGCCGGCTAAGAGTCTCTTTAAATTGGTTTGAACCAGTTTTTTTAGCACCACGTCTTACTACCCGTTCAAGTTATGCACTTATTTACTAATTACGCCAACAGTTTTAGGGATTAGGAAGGTTATATTTAGAGGAAGTGTACCCGCATTTGCGTGGAGGGAAAGTGGAAAGCCATTTTGAAGAAAAAACAACTTTCCGTACACCCGATGAGATTCGAAACTTTATCTACCCGTCATCGGCAGTCTAATCCACTGCTAGAGTAGCGCGTTGGACCATGGGGCCACCGAAGCGGGTGTTTGTAAGTTACAAGTATAAAAAAAAGAATTCCTATTGGAAGTAGAAGAAAAGACTAACTAAGCTTATTCCTCACACTCCAGTCTATGCGCTCAAGTGCTACTTCTTTTGGTTTGCACTTAAGTGCTATTGCTCTCAAGTGCTACATAACGTAGTTTTATACCTACGAGCTACAAAGGGTGGAAATCCTCTTTCTAATAATACATGGCTTTGTTCCTTTTATTATGATTTAGTAATAATAATATTTAGCACCGCGTCTTACTACCCGTTCGGGTTATACGCTTTAAGTACTAATTACTTTAATGGATTTGGAATTGGGAAGGTTGAATTAGCGGAAGTTAACCCGCATTTGCGTGGAGGGAGAGTGGAAAACCATTTAGGAAAAACCACCCCCAGTTCACCTGACCGAGATTCGAACGTCGATCTCCCCGTCCTCAGAAGTCGAGCTCAACACGACAAGCGCGTTAGCCAACTACGCCACCGAGGCGGGTTATGATTAAGTAGATACAAATATATTTGTTTTGGTGTCCCAAGATTTTTCCTTGTATTTGAAGGAGATATTTTCCCTTGGTGATCAAGTTAGAAAACAAATTGAAATTACAATCATTAAAACATTATATTGAGCAAGAATAATCGTTGTTCACATGGTTTAAGACATCCTTCTTACGATAGATGTAAAAAAAAAAAAACCATATACATACAGTACCTCTTTCGGTCTGGGTTCTAAACAAACATACATATAGGTGAAATGTCTAATGTCGAGTTATAATACTATAACAAGACCTCACACCAATCGATCGAAAAAATATATAAATTTTATGTGTTTGATATGGCCTATATTATCTGCACTATGCTAACATATAATATAATCTTATAATAATTTATATAAGATGCATGTTTAACTATGAACTATTGAAACTATAATATTTTCAACGTCAAAATTATTTCTAACATTAAGGTGCGTATATTTGATTATTACCATTATTAAATAATCGTTTTTACAATTATTTATAATAATATTAAAATAATAATTTCAATCCGTGAGAATATTTATTTAAAATGGATGTTAAAACATATTTATGAACTAATAGTAGCTACTTTATAAAACATATAAAAAATGACGTTAAAATTAGTGTCAATGGTGCAAAAATTGTGGTCCTAGAAGCCCGTTTCACTAAATGGATAGCACCTAAATTTAGAGAGTAGTGCAGTTCGAACCAAACGTTTTTTGTATTCTGCCATAGTATAAAAAGTAAAAAATTAAAAAAGAAATTAGCACCCCATCTTACTATCAATTCAGGTAATACGCATAATATGTACTAATTACGTCAATTTGCTAGAGATGAAGAAGGTTGAATTTAAAGGAAATGTAGCTGCATTTACGTGAGACGAGGGTAAAAACCTATTTAAGGAAAACCATCCTCTGTACACCCGACTTGGATTCGAACCCCAATCTCCTGGTTATTGGCAGTCTAGTCTAACAATAGAATGGTACCTTAGACCATAAGGCCACCAAAGCAAATTACTTGATAATTATTTTAGACATTCGTATGCGCAGAGTAAACTAATATTCTTTAAAATAATGACGTACCATATAGTATATTTTGTTAAACTAGTAGCAAAGGTAGGTAATATGTATTTTGACTATATATATATATATAAATAAAAGTATAGGCCTATGTAACTAAAAAAAGGGATAAAAATTAAATAACCTTTTTTCATGTTTTAAGTGTGCGCGATAGTGGAGCTCCTTTTCGCTTTTGGGGGTGGAGAGTGAGGGTTGGGGTGAGTCATAGTTGCTATGT
>CABFOW010004597.1:38825-53819 GCA_902141385.1 Timema californicum | reverse complement strand
CAACACAACACATATCAACACAGCTCGAGCAACACAACACATATCAACACAGCTCGAGCAACACAACACATATCAACACAGCAGTCACGTGGCAGGTTCCCGCCCAGCTGATTACAAGCAACTGTGCCTGAGAGAGTTCCAGAGGGCTCGCGGGGGATGGTAGGCAATGGTGGATGTATAGATCTGTGATTAGGGATGTGGTCTCGATACTCTACTAGTATCGAAGGAAAATATCGATACTGTACTAGTATCGGTATCGAAATTCTAATCTGGTAAAATGTTTTTTTATCTAGTATTAATAATCTCTTTATCGCTTCGGTGGTCACGTGATCTAACGCGCTAATCTCGTGTCGGGCTAGATTGCCGAAGACGGGGAGACGGAGTTCAATCCTAATCGGGCACACTGAGGGTGGTTTTCCCTAAATGGCTTTTTACTCTCCCACCACGCAAATGCGGGTGCATTTCCTCTAAATTAAGCCTTCCTAATCCCTAGCCCATCAGTGTAATTAGTACATAGGCGTATAACCTTAACAGGTAGTAACACGCGGTGTTTAAAAAAATCTCAACTTTTGCATCATCATTATATTTTTATCCAACCACTGAAAATTATAATTGTTTTTAATACCTTAAAACAAATATTACAAGATGATGTTTCGCTATTTTTTTAAAAGTACCGCGTCTTACTACCCGTTCGGTTTGTATGCACTTAAGTACCAATTACGCTAATGGGTTAGTAATCGGGAAGATTGAATTTAGAGGAAGTTAACCCACGTTTGCGTTGAGGGAGAGTGGAAAACCATCTTCGGTTCACCCGATAGATATTTGATCCTCGATCTCCCTGTCCTCGGCAGTCTAGCTCAACACAAAACTAGCGCGTTAGCTAATTACTCCACCGAGACGGGCTCCAACTTCTTAAAAACTTCCATAGCTTACTTTTGGGAGCTGTAGTTTTTTTAAACTACAGCTTCATCTGCACATAATTAATGTCTCTGCTTCGTCTGCTAGGAGCACCTTGAGTAGACAGAGTTTATCGTGATGATAGAAAATCATGACCGTGCTCATTGATAAAGGAAGGGGGTGTTAAGTAGACTAGTATCCACTCGTCTGTCAACCAGTCAGGCCTGTATTGATAAACAAAGATGAAAGAACACCTATGAATTATGATAAGCTAAAAAAGGTTGAATGCTGGAGTCGCTTCTTGCTCGTCATGCAGAAAATGTTTGAGGGTTGAGAAATAGTGTAATTTGTTCTTCCTCTCCAGACCACCCTAATAAACATTTAATATCAACATGGGGCATGAGTCAAGATAGCAAAAAAATGTGTTTCTTCCGATACCGGAGTGTGAGTACTAATATCAATAAGAGTTTCGAGTAAAAAAATATTAGTATCGAAATGGAAATATCGATACTTTTTCCACATCCCTATGTGTGATGTTCTACGGTGTACATAGAGTCACAGCGGGGAGGGGGGGGGAAGGGGGGGCTAAATGAAGAAAGAGAAGAACCAAAAGGTTCCTAGGAATTTTAAGATACAATTTGTGTTGAAATATCAGAGAGTTTTTCACGGTAGCAGCGTGTAGAGATACGCGCGATATGTTTACCTCGCATTGTTAGCAAAGCTTTTAGGTAAATTAATAGGATTATCGAAGTAATGGATATATTACTGAACTTTAAATTAAGTATGACGATGTAGCCCCCAGCTTTACTAAAAATATCTTAATGAATTTGAGCCGTATTGAATAGAAAGACATAATTTCTTCCTTCAAAGGATCTCGACAGAAAATATAAGAACTGAACTGTTCTTTATAAGGACCCCCCATACACTTCATCAATAAGATTAAAGTTTTGTCTCGGTAGAGAGAGTAAGAAACTATGCGTGTAAAATCATCCTCAGTACAACCAATCACCCGCCTCGGTGGCGTAGTTGGCTAACGCGCTAGTCGTGTTGAGCTCAACCGCTGAGGACGGGGAAGATAGAGGTTCGAATCTCGGTCGGGTGAACAGGTTTTTTTCCTAAATGGTTTTCCACTCTCCCTCCACGCAAATGCGGGTTCACTTCCTCTAATTCAACCTTCCCAAGTTCTAATCAATTAGCGTAATTAGTACTTAAAGCTTATAACCCGAACGGATAGTAAGACGCGGTGCTAAATAATAATAATAATAATAATAATAATAATACATCCAACCAACGATTCAAACCACAACCTCACCGGCAAACCAAAGTAGAGGAGCCTGACATTTAAGTGCGGACTTATGACGGAGGAATCTTCCTCGTTTGCAGATTAGAAAGCCGAGCACAGAAACTTGCTGGATGCTGGAACGTTATCTTTCATCGGTGGTCCAGACTTCCAACTGCTGTGCATACCAAAACAGGTGTGTGTGTTAAAATTTTATATTAATAATATGTATTATATTAATATATATATGAATTTATATTAATATTTATATATGAATTTATATTAATATATATAATTATTAATGAATATTAAATTAGTCTAATAAAAATTATTAATATATATTAATAGGTTTTTATATTAATACAAATAATTTAAAATAATTATTCTTTATTTTAAATTAAATCTTATATTATAATAAATAAATAAAGCGTTAGATTTAAAATATTTATATATATTATTAATAAGTTAATAAAGTAAAATAAATAACATGAACCCCCATTTTATAAGTAGAAAAAAATAAAATGGGGGTTCATGTATTATTATTGTTAATTAATTTCTTATATTAAATAAGATTAAGATTTACAAGTATTAATAAGATTAATTAAATTTTATACTATTATCTTTATTTTTACAATAATATTTATTTAATTATTAAATTATTATATTACAATAAGGTGTTTTAATATATATAATTAAATTATTATATACGTTTAATTAAGAGAACCGTATTTATTTTAAGTTTATCATGTTTATTTATACGGTCAATTTAGGATTTAATCAAATATCTCTTGGTTATTCTTATTATAGCTTAATTGATTTACTAGGTAAAACCTTCACATCATAGTACTTAAAACAATCTTGCTGAAATCCTGCTCCGGGACTCGTAGCTGCATACAATGCATCCTATGATCCCATCCATTCCAGTACTCTTATTGAGAAATGGAGCGTGCTCTTAATGTCAGACAATAAACTGCCAGTTTAGGTTGTACCGAGACAAGCTACGAAAGTGGAGAATACCAAGAAAATTTGTTTGTGATGTTTAAGTAGGATTAAGTGGCGTTTAACATCTATAAAATGAAAATTTGTATTTTAAAATCTGATAAAATGTGTTACAAGTTTAGGTTTAATCAAAGAAAGTAAAACGAAGTGGTATTATGGGAACAGTTTAGAAATAATGTGTCATTAATGACTTACATGCAGTTCCATTTGCATCGGAGAAATATATCCGACAGCTAGAAAAGTGACTAGCTCTATTTTTACATATTCATACGTCAGGTCATGGGATCTTCAGCTGTCACTTTTGGTTGATAGTATCAACACCTACAAAATAACAATATTAATATAATAAAATGTTATCATTGTTGATCACAAAAATATGCGTTTGTTTTTTCTGAAAGTTTCTTCGTAACATAATCCCACTATATACATGTATTTAAGGATTAAGAAGTTGTATTAAATAATCCCTTTACGTAAAATGTAATATTCTGATTGTTTTATTTCTTGTCCTCTTTTTTTCCGAACATCGTCACTTTATAGAATTTTTAAAATACGTATTGTTTACTTGTGATAAGTTCTTAATTTGGCTGTGTACAGAATTAAGCATTTTGCGATAAAAAAAAACCCAATCACATGCAGTATTTTTCAAATCACTAATTGAATACTCACGCAACAAATAAAATCGTAAAATACTCATTTATAAAAAGAGGCTGGAGATATGCAACGTTTTTAACAAAGGAGTTTGCAAAATTGGAAATTACGGCTTATTTTACAAATCACATCCAACAACAAAAAACAGCGAAATAAATGTTTGAATTTTAATTATTATTTTTTTAGCACTGTGTCTTACTACCCGTTCGGGTTATACGCTTATGTACTATTTATGCTAATGGTTCTAGGGATTATAAAGGTACTATTGATGGGAAGTGTACCCGCATTTACGTAGAGGGATAGTGGAAAACAATTTAGGAAAAACCACCCTCGTATACCTGACCGAGATTTAAACTTTGATTTTCCAGTCATCGTCAGTCTAGTATATTGCGAGAGTAGCTGTGATTGGAGGACAGGTTAACGAGTATCAGCCAATGAGAGCACAATGATTGACCATAAGCTCTTTGTTCCTGTGTCTCGCTAGTGGTTAGTGAACTACTCGATACTTCAACTGGTTTTCTTACAAACACCCAGTTTTGAAACGCGGGCCTTACGTCACACGACTGCGAGCCAGCGGGAGATGGCAGTTTTACTAGCGGGTCGCTCGTGTGACCCAGTTTTTATATTTCTCCGTACATTTATTGCAATTACACCCATTCCAAGGTCAAGGTATTGCAGTCGCAACGCTTGAAAAGATGTGATATGAGGAAAGAGAAATAGGGCTAGGGGGGGGGGGGGATATAGGAGAATATTGAAACCAGAATAAAAAGAGGTTAGGAAGAAAATGAATAACTTTTAGAGCTGTTAAAGAAAGAGTTAAATAAAACAATAGGTGTGAGCCATTGATTTCCCCTCTTCACTGAGCTTCCTTGGAGGTCTTTGTAACGGAGTCGCCTCATCGAAACACGTTTATTAGGACTTGGAAGTCACTGATTAACAGTGCAAAAATAATATTTAAAGGCCCATCGACACAATGAGGTGATTAGGGCCTTAAACAATAAAAAAGAAGTAAATCCCCATAGGATGGAGATATAGTAACCAATTCACCTGTCAGAATGCGCGAGCGAAGGAACAAGATGAAAAGTAAAATAAAAAACATACACACGTATATTAAAATGTGTGTACATTGTAAGTAAAAATAAATCTCAATATGAGATACCCATTTGAACATTCCATGTGAGTGCTAAAATGGACTATGTACAAAGTGAGGCACTTTCTAAAAAAAAGTCACAGGTGTATACACCACATTAAAAATATAAAACAAACATATTAAAATATAAAATGTTAAAAATACAAAACAAATATACTAAAATACAACATATTATAAAGACAGAACAAACATATTAAAGTATACTAAAAGTGTTAAAAAGACAAAACAACCCATTAAAGTACACTAAAATTGTTTAAAAAAAACTTCTCAATATGAGACATAATCCAAATGAGCCACCTTATGAAAGTGACTCAAATGTGCATTAAAAAGATCCGCCTGGCGTATAAAACGGAGTAAACAAATAACTCCATCCGCGTTATCGAGTAATAAAAAGCGTAAGTTACCATTAAAATTAAGAGCCATGCGGATAGGGGCTAGTTTGCGACACTCCACCAAAATGTGATACACACTAAGAGGAGCATCGCAAAATTAACACACTGGAGGTGGATCCCCTCTTAGTAAAAATCCGTGGGTTAATAATGTATGCCCGACTCGTAGTCTTGTCACGAAGACCTCTTCTCTTCTAGACTTTCGTATAGAAGAGTGCCACCGCGACACACCATCCCTGATGGACCGCAGCTTGTTCTGAGCAGGGGTCGAGACCCACTGCTCGTGCCAGGTGCGTAAGACCCCACGCCGAACATAGCCCTTTATATCTAAAAACATGACACCCAGACTCGCCTCAGGTGGCAGGCGTGCTGCCTCCTTGGCCGCCTGGTCCACCAGTTCATTTCCTGAAAGACCGGCGTGACCAGGAATCCAGCAGAGGCGGGTGTTTAGCAAATCGATTTTTAAATTTTGCTCGTCTTCACGAGGGAATTCCGGGAGAAGATAGTGGACAATGCTTAAAGAGCACTCATAGAATCCGTGCAGATGATAACAGAACGGTGACACTTACGGTTCCCAAAGCACAAAGATTTGAAATGGCGTACAATTCAGACATAAAATCACTGGTTTCTCCAGGTGAACCTAATTTAAAATTGTATCCTTCCACAACAAAAACACATCCCACGGAAGCTTCAGATTTAAAGCCATCAGTGTAGATCGCTTAAATCCCTTAAAGCGAGTGGAGAGGAGATCGTTAAAGGTCTTCTCATATATAATAGGCGAGGTGGTCGCTTTAGGGAGCTTGGAAAGAGCAAAATGTCGTTGAAGTAGGCGTATCTTCCAGGGAGAAGCTCACCTAGAATTGTGGGGATAGCCTTTGGCAGGACTATCACACACGTGTCGAAAACCGATAGCATCCTGATCCCAACCGGCCTTGCACTACGCCATTTGGTTTCATACAATACATGATTGGGGGGATGGAACACAGGACGATAAGCAATATGCTTTGGCATGCAATGTTGTTTCAACACGAATGATGCCAGAAGATAGGACCGCCGATAAGAAAGAGGGGACTCACCGGCGTCGATACAGATGCTGACGACTGGACTGGTACGAAAGGCACCAGTAGCCAGTCGAATGCCAGCATGGTGGACACTATCTAGCATATTTAACGCCGAAGGTCTAGCTGGACCATAAACAAAACTGCCGTAATCTAGCTTGGATCTTACCAAGGTCCTATACAGGCGCATCAAGGTTTCCCTATCAGCACCCCAGGCTCGACCGCTAACCACTTTGAGCAAATTCAATGCTTTGATACACCTCGCTTTCAGGTCTTTGATGTGGGGGATCCAAGTTAATTTAAAATCAAATAAAAGTCCTAGGAACCTTACGGTATTTTAGATTGGTAGAACAACGTGGTTCATTAAAATATTGGGAGATGGCTGTATTCCGCGTATTCTATGAAAGTGGATAAATTGCCTTCTTGGCAGCAGAGAAACAAAAGCCCACGCGATGCCCACGTCCAAAGATTATAGACAGATAGTTGTATTTGCCGTTCAAGCCTGTGGAGACTTGAAGAACTCCAATAAATTGCGTAGCCATCCACAAAAAGACATGAATGGACAGGTAGGAGCAGGTTGTCCACAATTCTGTTTGTTGTGATGGCAAACAACGTGCAGCTTAGATTACTGCCTTGGGGCACCCAATATTCTTGAATAAAATGATCGGAAAAGGTGTAGTTTAACTTTACCCGGAAGTGTCTATCTGACATAAAATTGTCAATAAAAACCAAAAGGTTCCCCCGGAAACCCAATTAAAAAAGGTCTTTAAAATGCCTTAACGCCAGGTGGAGTCATACGCCTTCTTCAAATCAAAGGAGAGAGCAAAGAGATGCTGTTTATGGAGGAAGGCATCACGAACTGATGTCTCAAAGCGAACGAGATGATCCACCCTGGATCGATTACGACGAAAGCCACATTGCATATCGGATAGTAGATTGCGGGATTCTAAATACCATATACATCTTTTATTGATCATTTTCTCTAATATTTTGCATACACAACTAGTTAATGCTATAGGTCTATAACTAGTTGGCTGTATTTATCCTTGCCACTTTTATATATTGGGATGACGGTTGCTTGCCTCCACAGTGTTGAGAACTGACGAGATTCCCAAACACAGTTGTAGAGGTCTAGGAGGAACGCCCGTTCAGCAGGGGGCAGTTGGCGCAACATTTCGTAATGAATGTCATCCGGGCCAGAAGCTGTGTTGCCCGCCTGGGACAGGAAATAGATAAGTTCCTCTTTAGTAAAGGGGGAGTTATAATCCTCCCCCCGACTTTGTCCAAAGTCAATAGCGCTCTATGCTCCGTTTATGCACTGCTAACTCGTTATAGTAGCTCGCAATGATAGAAATAGCGGCGAACATCGAGCCCAATACATTGATGACCTCCTCAAGGGAGGAGACAAGTGAACCGTTAGACATGAGGACAGCTATTTTATAAATGAAATTTTTGCGACTACGTAATTTAGGAACATTGTCCCAAACCTTAGTTTATTTCTAACCTTACTATTTCCACTCCCACAACTGTCTCCAAAACTCTCTTCTACTTTATCGAATCACACAGCGAACTCGAGTATGTAGAATCCAGAATGACTCCAGATTCTCCGAAGTAGGACGTCGATGAAAGAGACGTAGGGCCCTTCGACGGTCAGAAATAGCCAGCCGGCCCTCCTCGTTCCACCAGGGAACAGACAGTGGCGTAGATTAAGCGAGGATTTAGGGATGGAAGCCTTTGCCACCACGATAACCGTTGAAGTAAATTGTTCCACACTAACATCGACGCCAGGATAACGGAGTTCATCAAATACGTCGAGCTTGAGAAATTCATTTCAGTCAGTACGTTTGACAACCCGTGCTGTACTGGGAGGGTCTTGAAGTGGTGAAAGCAGGATGGGGAAATAATCACTGCCACATAGGTCCGAGTGAACCTCCCATAGGAAGTGAGCAGCGATCCCGGAGCTACATAAAGTTAGGTTGATAGAGTTCTCTTGAAACACGTTCCCCTGGTGGGAGGTAGATGCAGCATGCTGTCACTTCCATATCGGGGAGATCAGACACGATATTAATTTGTTTGTGGTATATATTGCTTAGTGCTAGTATAGCCACACCTCCGCTAGCCCTATCAAAGAATGACCTGTCAGTACGATACACATCGTACCCACGAAGCATCGGGTTGTCAGTTGAGCGTAAGTGGGTCTCCTGAAAACACAAGATGAGAAGATGCAGGGAATCAGTTGTTAAATTGCCTCTACACGAGCATAGAAACTCCTACAATTCCATTGTAGTAGCGACATACTTTATTAATATAAAATTTAGTTATCCCCGCCATCCATAACACTATCTCTTAAGGATAAAAATTGATTGAGGGTCTTTTTAGGTCCTCTTGCCATTACCCGTCTCTAATTGACCTCCCACTTCAGGAGAGGCTTTGGTTTATCCTGGAGAGACAGGGTCGTTGGATCCTTGCACGAAGGCTTCGTTAAGGTCCTTTACGCTTTTTTATAGTAGTTTTTTTGGTGGTCCCTTGCTGGACCTTCTTCAAGGCACCAGTGGGACTCTCCTTAGCGGCCTCACCTGTTCCGCCACTCACCCTAACCTCCAGAGGCCCAGAGGAGAGAGTGAATAGCCCAAAAATGTCCGCACGTAATTATGTACCGTGAGGAGGGCTCTGAGGTGTACCCCAAAGAGGGCTAAGTGGTGTTCCTTGAGGAGGCTTCCTTCGGGGTACAGGTGGTGGAGACGACTTCATTGAAGGTGTACCTGTATACATTTTGGCACCACCTTAGTTGGTGCTTGGTTGTCTTAGAATGTCTCGAGTAGAAACGAGAGGCACAGGTCGTGTCGGCATCTTAGCAAGATTAACTGCGCAATGGCAGTTGGGGCAATTTATGTTCTGGCGAACAATTTGGCTATACGATGTCTTAAATACCGGAGCTTGACTGGATACATATTTCTTGCATGCCTGGGCATAAAATATCTTCTTATTACATTGGATCTCCAGGACTTTTTTCTCCGTATTCCATTTCGGACAGGCCCGAGACCAGGCAACGTGCGGATCCTTGCAATTGACGCAGAACTTAGGAGACCCACACGGTGTTTCATGAGCCTCTTGTCCACAATCTGCACAGGTCGGCTTACCACGGCATCGCAGCTTTGCATGCCCGAATTCCTGGCACTGCAACAGCACCGAGAATTGGGAACATATGGCCAGACTATGAGCACATGAAATCCTGCTCGGACCTCCTTTGGAAGGGCGGGAGTTGCAAAAGTGGGAATTTATCCATCTGTCTTTTTCTCTTGAGCATTCTTTTTAGTAACTATTCTATAAATTTCGGGGGTATGTTGAGGTGCAAGCTCATCACAGACAATACGGTACACTTCGGTGACATGCTGGGGGGAAAGTTCCTCACAGATATCCTCAATGCTCACGCAGCCGAGGTCATAGCAAGGAACAATCCCTTGCAAACATTGAGGAACCTGTATGGTTTCACCCTCACCTGTAAATTGGTCGAGTTACTCATCGGTATTTCAGTTAAACTCATTATATTTGACGACTTAATGTCAGTCATTGTCTGAATCAGTATAGTTCCATCGCGTAGTTTTCTTATTCAAACCTTTTACTTCACGGCACCATTTATCACTCTGTCGAGGATTAATGGGCTGACTCGCTTTAGGTTTTATTGTTCCTCTACTCGAGACATAATCAGGAAACGGGTCTCAGGCCTCACCACTTTATGATTATTAGATATCGGGATAGACGGCCTATCCCGTTTTCGCCTCTTTTCATTATTACGGCTCTGTGAAGGGTCGGGCAGTGAGTTGCCAGCGAGATTTGGCAGTACGGTGCCAGCGGACAGTACGCTGCCAGCTGTGACAAAATATTCGGCCATGCCATTTTTGGGGACAACTCACACAGTACTCGGATCGTAGACCCAGGATGATCCAAGTTGGTACTGCCCCGACGAGAGGCTCCATACGACGCTAGACATGACAACCTTCGCATAGAGCATCGCCAGGAGAGAGATCATCGCAGCAAGTGGATACCCAGTTATTGTCATCCCTGAGGCCCTTCTACTAAGATATTACAACCGGCGCACTTTAATGAGGAGCTCAAAGTCAGTGGTATCCAATAATTGTCCGGGAAGTGTCGTGTTATCTGCAAGGTCGTCAACGGAGGAACCAAAAAGCTTCCATGCAGGACTGAAGGGCATAGGAAGGGAAGAAAGAGGTAAATAGAAAGAGAAGGGAGAAGGAGTAAGGAGAAAAAAGAGAAGGGAGATAAAGGGAAGTAGAAAAAGGGAGAAGTGAAAGGAAGGGAAGTTAAGGAAAGGAAAAGATAGAGAAGGTGATAAGAAGGAAGGAGAGAGAAAAAGAAGGAAGAAAAGGGGATGAAAGGAAAGAGATAGGAAAGGTTGTCCTACACGAGGTACGTCCTACACAGAAGCCTCCCCTTTTAGTCACCTCTTACGACAAGCAGGGGTCACTGCGGGACTATTCTAAACCCCGTCCCGCAGGGAGGAAGTTGGTTAATGCAATGTATTTTTTCATTAGATTTTCTTCAAACTTTTTTTGAAAGTTGTATCACAATTTCAATATTTCATTTCTCGTGTGTTGTTTCTTTCTCTTTTTTATATATATATTTAAGGTATTTATTATTAGGTGTTCTATCTTACGACAGGTCCATTCCTTTTGTTAGTGAACTAATACCACCAATGTGCCCTATCCTCTATCTCAATCTCCCTCCAAATGATTATAATCGTAATTCATTTCTAAATTTTTGAAAAACATAATGAAATGAAGTAAGGAACAACTTCTAAATATAATAATAGAATTCAATGTAGAACAGATTTTGAAATTTGGAGTTTAATATAAATTCCAAATATCAACAGTATAAAAGACATGAAAACCTTGGATTAAATATAAATTAGAATGGATTGACAAATTAGGGAACTTCGCTATATTTCATCATAATATGAAGGGGTTAAGAACACATTAAATAATATAATTCACACACACATATATATACATATATATAACACTTTAAAATAATATAATATAAACTTATAAGTTTAAGTCAAGTGTGAAGTTAAGGAAGAAAAGGACAGATTAGATATAGGTTAGAATAATAGAAGTTTATATTAGATTATTTTAAAGTGTTATATATATATATATATGTGTGTGTGTGTGTGAATTATATTATTTAATGTGTTCTTAACCCCTTCATATTATGATGAAATATAGCGAAGTTCCCTAATTTGTCAATCCATTCTAATTTATATTTAATCCAAGGTTTTCATGTCTTTTATACTGTTGATATTTGGACTTTATATATTAAACTCCAATTTTAAAAATCTGTTCTACATTGAATTCTATTATTATATTTATTCCTAAATATTATGATAGTTTTTGAGCTTTCTGTGCCCCCAAACTCCCAAATGTGTAAATTACAATTCTGTTTGTAAATTGTTTGATGGGTATTGTTCAGATTTGATATTTAAATATTGTATGGCCATAGCTCCAGGCAAAGTATAGATTTATACTATCTTTAAAATTAACGGTAGTTTAATGATAACTGATTTTTGAAAATTCAAGTGAATATTCCTATTATTAAGGAGATCCAGATTGTGTGAAATATATTAAGTCTAATTTTTAAAATATTAAAAGAGTAGTTGGTGGTTTATTAATTATATACACGAATGATATAGTTTAATCAAAATATTCATTTTGGAGATTAATATTGAGAATTTTATATTTCCTTTTGAAATTTTAAAGGCATATAACCTAGCGCTGTATATTTTTTGTCCGAAAATTTATCAAATGATTTTGTTCAAAATGGATATTTGCAGAGCGTTTACATGGTACGGTATATAACACTGTCTATTTGTTTTGCGGGGGGAAAATGACATAAGGGTAGTTTACTGATGACTCATTTTTGAAAATTTGAAAATGCTTTAAACGATTTTTTTCAACATGGGTATCTGGGAAGTGTTTTAGATATCAAATATGACTAATTTTATTTTTATGAAAACTATATAAATTTGAATTGCTTGGTGAATTTTGAAAGAGTTTGAAATATTTCATAAGTATGTATTGATGATTCATATTTCATTTTGAGGGCCAATCATTATGTTGTAATTAATACAAGTTATATACCAGCTTGATTGAAATATTAAAATGTCCCCAGCCCTTAGCCTTTCCCCTCGATACATATGAGATGCTCTCATTTCATCCCCCTAGGGATTACCGTGTTTCTATATATTCTCCATTAAAATTGTATGACATATTACATTTTTACTTACATTTGTAATTTTATAACAATAGTTTGAGATGTTAAAATATGTTTAGGACTTTATAAATCAATTGAAAAAGTTCTTTGACTTGCTTATTTTCCAAAGTAAGATCCAAAACAAAATCCGGAGGTGTCAATAGTGTGTACAAAGAATCAAACAGCCGAAGCTATTATGTATGCATTTACATAATCACTCCACGCAGATATCATATTCATTTTTCAATTTTCAGAAAGTGTGTACAAAGTTTGGTTGGTATCTATCGATTATTTAAAGCAGTGGCGTTTACTCAATGGAAGCAATACTTCCCTAAAATTAAAAAAGGGAATAAAGAGATTAAGAGGAAAATAAAGTTAAAACAAATTATAATAATTATAAACCTCTCCAACAAATATACTGTTAATAATAGTTGAGGTGACAGCTCTTCTTTCTTAGAGCAAGCCGATCTTTCTCGAACTGACCGGTCAGCCAGCCAGGCGCCAGCTGGTCTCGCCTTTATTCCGTCGATCGTTTGTTTCCGGGTCTGTCCGGCGATCATCGGGGAAAGGGAAGCAGCGTTTCCCTCGGAGAGCATTAGACCAGTTTACTTTCATGTTTGAAGTATAATCGTATGTAATATACTGTTAAAATCTAATTTTTATGTTGCTTTTAGCAATATCTCACAAAATAATGTGTCCATCACCAACTTACAGTAAGTTTAGTTTTATTGTACAAGAATATTGAGGCTGTTTTGATCCTCCAAGGGGAGCGGTTTGTTTGTTTGTGTACAGCAGTGGAATGATGAGTGCGTCAAAAAGGGCAGCAGGGGAAGAGAAGGCTGCTGTGTTAAAACTATTAAGTAATATTTTGAAGTATAGTTTTTCATCCAGGTCTTGAACAGACAGGCCCACTCCACTCCATCTTTAGGCAACCAATCAACAACAACAAAAACTCTGACATTTCAATACTCAAATTTATGAAAGGGTTTAGTAATCATCGGGGTGTTGGGTTGACGGAAAACTATATGCTTGACCCTAATATTTACTAACGATAATGGCGCGTAGAATAAATCCGGATTTGCGATATTAATAATATTTGCAAGACTGTTAAAAGGCATGCCAAAGGTCAAACTGATTCTTAGTCCACAACCCAAAATAAAATTTCGGCAATCTTAAATTAATTGACCATTATTTATTATCATTATTATCATGATTATGTTATTTGAATTAGATTTACAATTATTATTTAAATACTCGTATATATAACATTTAATGATTGAGTATTATTTCTAAGGTAACTAATTATTTTTTGTCACCCCCTTCTTTGTACAAAAAAAAAGGACCAGTGAAAGCTTCCAATTATACTAGGTTCCATCAGGCCCCCTTTATTGTAGCCTCATTGCTTCCCTTTGTCTAGAATTGACCACACGCCACTGATTTAAAGATGTAGAAGGGTGTACACATGGTAGCAATGGCGAACCCCACATACCAGCCTGATTACTCAGATCAACGTGAATCATTACTTTCTCCCCACATGAGCATTCAGTGTCGCACCAAGGTGTTATTACGTGCCCCGGGCAACCGTCTCCCGTAGAACAGACGGAGGTTAGGTAGTCGCAACATCTTGACTCGGTTCCAGTCTGAATTAAAATGACGAGCTACCACTCCCCGGGCAACGTCTCCCACAGAACAGACGGAGGTTTGGTAGTCGCAACATCTTGACTCGGTTCCAGTCTGAATTAAAATGACGAGCTACCACTCCTCGAGGCTGCGCACTGCACAATAATCGGTTCGGTTGTGGGAGAAAGAAAGAGATGTGAAGTGAAAGCCATCTTGATTGTTGTAACATAAAAAGAGATTAGTTAATTTGAATATATTAATAATACATCATTTTAATTCCTTGACTTGACTACGCCTCCAGAAAAAAGGTGGCCCGGGGCAGCCATGGAAACATAGCCTAACTGGTTCGTGAGTAAAATACTTATTTTGATGGGAGAAAGGTTTTTATATTCCCCTGAATCAGAGTCGACACCGCCATTGACTATTTCTTGCAGGTGCGCCCAATTTGCATAGCACGATAACGTTATAGCCCCCGTTTTGAAGAATCCTCTGCTACCAAAACATTCTTTATGTAAATTTATGTGGAGGTTTTTGATTACCCTCAGCCCCCTCTCACAGTCTTTTAATAATGTGAAACAACCCAATCAACGTGAGCTGAGGCTCCGAGTAGTCAAACACAAAACATCTTACGACTACAGTGGCGAGGCTTGATATTAGAAAAAGTGTTATCAAATACACCCCCCCCCC